>PVKM010000841.1:0-92064 GCA_004027735.1 Carollia perspicillata | reverse complement strand
GTGATCTCCTGCCTTAAATTCCGAGGAAGTCAAAGTTTTAAAGGGCATCCTGATGGCCCCTTTCCCAGTCTTCCGCAGAGCACTTTCCGTCCAGCGCTTTACAATGTAAAGTTAGTTCCGGATCCCAAATTCAGAGTGTTTTGTTTCAGACACAGATGTAAATGTAACTGGGCTTAACTGTCGAGTGAGGAACCTTGGTTCATTAATTTGTACATTTTCTGCCCGGCGTGGTTCTGCTGTTAGTCTGGCAAGAGTCAGCCCGGTCCCTGCCGGGAGGCTCGAACATCAGTGTAAGACCTGCCAGCACTGCCTAACGGGGAGATGAGGTATGCTTGGCAAGGGACTTGAAGCACCGAGAATCAGTCCTCCTAGTTTTTTCTTAGTTTCTGAAAGACTCTAGGCACTCAGTTACAGACAGATCAAGACTGACTGCTGTTTATGAGAAGAGTTTTGACCAGAACTAAATAATTTTGTTGTGTAATAGGTAGTTTAGGTTAACTTAACAATCAGGTAGAATGTGTTAGACATTCTACAGGTTTTAGTTGATAGTGTTATTCCACCACATTCAGCCACCACGTTAAATTTTGGGAAATATATATTGAGCTTCGATTCTGGAGGATATAAGATTCAAAGGTTAGATAAGGCCTGTTACTAAGTTTCTATTATTTTTTAAGAACTGTTTCAGTACAAAGATTATCTGCCTTTAACTGTAGTAGTTAATCTCTCCAGTTACTGAGCAAGTGTTTAGAAGTACATAAAATTTTCATTTTACAAGTGCCTGTTGTCTCACTATAAATATATTCTGAATCAATTAAGGTGCACATAAAATGACTTCTATGCTGTCAACTTTATAAAAAACAAGAAGGGAAAAATATCCCTGATCAGTGTTGCACTTTCCTGCATTTGAAATTTTTGTTTCCTGATGGTTGTAAGTTAGTAGAAGCAGTGGCTCTAAGAGTCAAGTTATTTCCAAAAAAAGGCTTAAGTTGCCTAGAGACAGTAAGTAAATGATGGTGTGGATAGTTCCTGGTCCTAAAAACTGTTTGTTGAATATGAATCTAATTCAACCTTGACTTTGTTTTTAAGAAATAATTTATATAAACTCTATCACTCCACATTTAATATGATTTGTGCAACATTTCTGTTTCATTGTTTGAATGCATTCTGTTCTGATTCTCATAGAGCATAGTTGTTCAGAACATGGTCATTGGATTTGGATCTGAGTCCACGTTCTGACTCCTCACTTACTGGCTATGTCATCTTGGCAAAATTACTTATTCTAAAGTGAGGTCTCTATGTTTTGTAAAATGGAAACAGTGGTAGAATCTACCTTATATGATTGTTGTAAGGATTGAATGAAATGATGAATGTCAAATGTTTGCCATAATGCCTGGCATATAGAATGTCTTCAAATGTTAATCATTATTGTTTCTGATTACTGATTGTTACTGTATAGATCTAATCCAAGGGTTCTCAATTAATATTTGGTGAGAATAGAAACTGATATCCAGCAAGCTCAGAGAAATCATAAGCTTTGTTTTATTTCAACATTTATTCAAGAGCTCCTTTACTAGGCCCTGAGGTTTCTGTCAGAAGTGGACAAATACATATTTTTAACTAATGTAAGAAAATTTCAGAGGATCATATATTTATATCAGGAAGAAGGACAATTAATTGCTTGAGTCTTATATTTAGTGTGAGTTCAAATCCCATGTTTATGCTTCCAATAGTGTGACGTTAGCCAGTTAACTTAGTCTCTCTGTACTAGTTTCTTCCTCTATAAAATAGGAATGATAATAATATACCTATATCATGGGAATATTATGGGGATTAAATGAGAAACATATAAATTGCTTGGCACATCTGTTGGTAGAGTAAAAACTCAATAGAAAGTATTTCATAAATACGACTTATTGTTATTAAATGATAGTTGTGTTTAAGGTAAATTTAATACCTTCTTGTTTTGTTTTTGGAATTAAAAATACCTAGACTTTGAAATTCAAACAGTTCAAAAGGATATAAAGTAGAAAGTAAGCCTGCCTGTCACCCATTCCTTCATATTTCCTCACCATTGCACAACTGCATTGTCACTTTCTGTGCTCTCTCCCTAAGAGAGCCCATGCATATACAAACGGGTATGTTATCTTCAGAAAATACAAATGCTTACGTGTGAGTCCACTATTAGGCACTTTTTTTTTTACATATGTCTTGAAAATCTGCATTAGTTTATGTATTCATTTACTCAGCCAATATGTATGTAATCCTAAATATTTGACAAACCCTGTTCTGGGTTCTGGGGTATAGGTAAAGACCATACTCTCACAGTGCTGGCGTTTTAGAGGGGAAATAAGCAATAAATATTAAGTAAATAATACATATATTTTCTAGTTAGCCTAGATGCTAAGAAGATAATTAAGCAGGTAAGGGATTGGAGAGGCAAGGGTAGAGAGATACTGTTTTCAGTAAGATCTTTAGGGTTCGCTTCTATAAAGTGACATGTGAAGGGAGATCTGAATGATGTACTGAGGGGTTGAGATTTACAAATATCTATAGGTAGAGGTTTCCAGGCAAAGAGAAGAGAAAGTGTAAAGACACTGAGGCCAGAACAAGACTGAAGTTTTTTAGGAACACTAAGAAGGACAATGTGACTGAAGCAGAATAATCGAGGAGGAAAGACTTTGAAGAAATGGCCGGAGAAGCAGGCAGGAGCCTGGTGTAGAACATACAGGACATGCATTTTAGTCTTATGTCGGGAAGTCATCGAAGAGCTTAGAGCAGGGGGAATGACATGAAATGTATAATATAATCTGATTGCCTTTGAAGAAGAGATCAGTACATATAACCAATGAATTAAATAAAATAAATTATTGTATTTGTATATAATTGGGGCTGAATCTTTAGCTTAATTGGTTTATATTTTGTCTAGGGTGAACACTAACTAGATAAAGTAAAGGATTTGCTTGTTTAACTCGATTTATATTGTCTTACAATTATTGAAGAGGATTAGGTTTTAACATCTCTTCATAAAACATAGTAGAGCAAATGAGCTATTCAATATAAATGAAACTCCCAGAAAATTGAATGCTATCCTTGTTAAGTGATAATTTAAGCACCCTCAATGATTAGCATAAAACATTATCTCATTTTCCTGATTTTGTATAAAAAGAAATTGGGCACATTTTTTAAAAGTTTTTTTAATGCCTCAGGGTCCTCATTGTAATTCCTGTTATTGTCAGTCATTGTACTCTAATATGTTGGTTCTGTTAAAGAAATACATTGTATATTTCTACTCTAAATGTGTAAATTGCCTCTTAGATTGTGTCTACTTTTATAATCAAGTTATTTATTCATTAATCAAATATTTCAGAACTTACTATCTGCCAGGTTCACTATAAGAAGTTAGGGATATAAAGGTAAAAAACTGCACCTTCATTGACTGTTATTTCTTGTCACTTTCTTATACCCTTTCCAATCACATGCAATAATTGTAAAATTTTAGAGCTAGAAAAGAACCTTCCATACATATGGTCCAACCTTATCATTTTATTGATTGGCAGCTAAAGCCCCTTCATTAGCTCCTTTGCTACTGTTTTCTATTCCACTCTCTGTAGATTAGACAAATACCTTTATGTTAGAAACGTTACTCTTGATGTTTTAGTCCCAGCAACAAAATCCCAGCAGCTTGCTCTTTTGATTCTATTCGTAAATACCACTTAGCAGTAGATATGACAAAATTGAACTGTCACCTGAAAAGTATTTTTGAATCAACACATTATTGCACAGATAACAATATGTAGGCTTTTCTTTTGCCACTTCTTAGTAAACATGGTTGAGGAATGTATTTTCTATGTGCCTTATTCAAGATCAACAAGAAGTCCATCTCATTTACTTAACCATGTTAGAAAAGAAAGCAGGCATCATGTGTTGATATAAGAACAACTTCATCAATCTGGGAAGACATCAATATATTGGAATATAGAAAAATTTTTTACATTTTGGTGTTTCTGTTGACCTTAGGTATTTTTGTTAAGAAAATTATATTCATTTTTTTGTTTTGGAAAAAAGTAGGGAAAATGTGATACTTTAAAAATTAAGATTGGCCCTGGCTGGTGTAGGTCAGTGGATTGAGTGCGCGCCTGCAAGCCAGACAATCGTGGTTCGATTCCCAGTCAGGGCACATGCCTGGGTTGCAGGCCAGCTCCCAGCAGGGGACACACGAGAGGCAACCATACATTGATATTTCTCTCCCTCTCTCCTTCCCTTCCCCTCTAAAGATAAATAAATAAAATCTTAAAAAAATAAAAAATAAAACCTGCTTAGTGACAGAATAAACTGCAATTTTTTTAAAAAAAATAACATTGTTGTCTTTCATACGCTCTGTAACAGGTTGTAAAACAAAGTTGTATTTGACGTTATACTTCTTAAACTATCCTTTCAGTAATTGTCAAAATTTCACCTTGAAATGTTACTTGAATAAGATCTAGTGCCTTCTAAAATACCTTCAATAATTCCTAATTCACTTCTAAGTCAAATCTGAACTATAACCTTACACTCAAGATCTTCTCAAACTGGCCCACCCTTACCCAGTTTCGTCTTTGAATGCAACCCTCTCCCTTCTCTTTTGCTGCATCAGGACTGAGCAAAGCTAAACTGGGCGTTTCTTTATGTGCTTTAGATAAAGTTATAATCAGCTAAGACTAAACTAGAAGAAACAAGGTTTCAATAAATTGACCTTGCAGCCAATTCATGTCTACTGCACAAGGTGTTGTCTACCACAGGCTCTTGGACTTGCTTGCTGCCTGATACATTTTTGTCGTAGCCACTTACTTGCTCACTGCTGTACTTCAGTTTCTGTGAAGTCACCCCACTAGATAAATTTTTATCAACTGCTCTATCTAAAATACGAACCCACATATATACTCCTGACCCTGTCATTCGTAGGGCCCAGAGTAACACCTAGCACACATAGAAGGCACTCAATAAATGTTTACTGAATGCATAATTAGTTTCCTTCCTGAAAACTTTTTTTTTACCTGGTTAATAATTCTCTATCCTTCAGCTCTCAATTTACCACTTTCCCTAGGAACCTTTCTGACTATCTTAATCCCCCATTATCGTCTTGTATAGCACTGTTCACCTTTACCATATAACTTCTATCACAATTATGCCTTAACATTTTTGTGTCACTATTTTGTTCCCTCACTGCACTGTATATTATAATAATGTTAATAGCAAACATTCGTAGTGCATACTCTATGTTAGGTATTGTTGTAAGTGCTTAATCCTCACAACTATTCTATGAAGTAGGTATCATTATTAGTCCTTCTTTACAGATGAGGAAACTCAGCCACAGGGAGGTTAAGTAACTTGCCCACTGTTACAGCCAGTAGGAGCTGGGATTTTAACCTAGGCTGTCTGGCTCAAACATCTAATAATTAGCTTTATGAATTGATTGATTGATTAGCAAGATATACCTTCCAACATTGAGGTTCTAAGATCTATTTAGAAATAATTACTAATTCTTTATATATTATGTTTAATTAACTATTTCATTTGTGTACCTTTTATGTGTCATTTTTTAAAAGTATATCAGTTAAAGAATTTTTGAAAACTTCTGAAAGATTTAGAAATGTGTATGAAAGATTAGAAATGTGTATGAAGAAATGTAGTTTTTGATAGCACAAGAAATGTGGGATTCTGTAGCTTTTAATAGACGGGGTCAGAAATGCTAAACATCCTCTTATACATGGAACAGTTCTGAACAAGGAAGAATTGTCCTACCCAAAGAGCCAGTCTTAAGCCCATTGGGAAACACTAAAAAGATGGGCCAGTGTCTTTGGGAACAAGAGGCATAAGTGGGGGCACACAGTGAAAAGAATTGACATTTACTGAATGCCATAAATACATTTAATACCTGTTACGTCCTTTACCCTTTACAACAGTACTGTGACGTATTACCTCTTTTATACAAATGAGAAACCAGAGACACAGTGAGGTAAAGTAACTTGACCCAAGGTCATAGAAGTGAGCTATAGGTGTTTTGTGGGAATTGGCTAGACAAACGGCTCAAGGATGAAGAAAGAGCAGAATAGTAATTCACTTGGGACCTGACTGTTAGAATCCAAATGACCATCTTTCCTCTTCAGCATTCTATTTTTGGGGAAGGACAGAGTCCTAAAAAGGGAGTGCTGTGTCCACTGTCTTCTGCTTTTAGATTGCTTTTGGCCTTACTTGAGTTCATTCCAAAAGAATATGGTTTTGTGACATATTTTAGCTTTATCATTGCTGTTATTTTTCCACTTTTAAAAAACAAATGAAATTTCTTTTTTTTAAACCTTTTTTCCCTTCCACTCACACCATTTCTTTGCTTACTTTTGCTGTAGTAGTTTCTTTATTCACTTTCTGAATGTTCTCCCATTCATGTTATTGTCCCACCACTCCCCCCCAAATTGTTCTTCATATTAGCTTCTGTTTTGCTAAATCTCATAGTTACCTCTTATTAAGTATTGAACATATTAGCAGTATTTAACACATTGATTATGCCTTCCCCTTTAATTTAAAAGTTTCCCAAAAATCTCAGTACCATTTTAAGCTTTAAAAACTTTAAATGGCATTAGACTCTGAGGACAGTCTTTACTTCCTTAACTTGGCTTCCAACTGCTTCAACATTGCCACCTGGATACCTATTAAAATTTTCAAATTTAAGGTATCCAGAACTGAACTCCTGGCCTTCCTTTCCTCCCACCCTACCCCACCCCCACCCCCACAAAAAAAAAAAACAAAAAACCTGTTCTAACCTCTGATATTATTATCTCGGTTAATGTCTGAAACTCAGGCCAAGAACTTTGGAGTTATTCTTGAATCCTGTCATCCTCTCATACCCCTCTTCTATCTATCAGGAAATTCTGTTGTCTCAACCTTTAGAATACATCCAAAATCTGAACACCCCCCTGTTGTGAGTTGACAACATCATTTCTTGTCAGTGACCTAACTAGCCTCTGTTACCTGCAGCATGTTGTCTGCATGGTAGTGAGAGTGATCAGATTATGTCACAGTGCAAAAAAATTCAATGGCATGTACAAAATCCTGATAAATCTCTTTATCTGAAATATTAGTCAGAAATGGGACTTCCATATACAATCACAGGTAGGCTACCCAGAAATTCTAGCTTTGATTTTTTTTTTTTTAAACAAGGGCTCCAGCACTATTTTAGTTTGAGTCATGGGAATGAACAGGAAAGGATCTCTCAGAATCATATCAAGGTAATGAAGGAAGAGCCTTGGCTTGTGAACAATTTTTAGTAAAAGTGATCTTAGCTGGAAGCTTCTAGGCAGTGGAAATTGGTAAACGAGGCTCATCTCTACCCGTATCTCAGAGATTCATTGTGTTAAAAATAACTTCAAGGGTACATCAGTTAACTAGCCCAGGTATGAAGGTGGTGGAGTTTGTATACACCCATGGTTTATTCAGAGACACTAGTCTCGGAATATAGATCCCAGTCACTGTTCTGTAATGATGCAAGTTTAGAGTACAGCAGTCATTGCAGGTTTTAAAGATATGGTCTGAATATATGACTGCCTCACAATAACAAAAAGAGTAAAGATAAACTAACAGATCAATAATGTGGGAGCCTCCACAATCCAGAAAATAATGTGAAATCTAAAGTTAAGACCAAGAAAAACATTTTAAAAACCCTTTTTAGTGTTCATTAATTTATTCATCAAATATTTATAGCATGTCTACCATATGACAGGCATTTTTAGGCTCTTGGAACACATAACAAGCAAAACGGATATAAAAAATACACACTTTTGAAGAACTTCTAGTTTAACTGGAAGGGAGAAAAATAAATAAGTAAAAAAATATATATGTGTATAATTAGCAGATGGTAAGTGCTATGGAAAAAATAGAGCAGTATAAGAGTGATTAGGAATTGGGTTGGTAATTTTAATGAGGGCAACAATAGAGCAAGGATTCGAAAAGAAGTGATGGAATTAGTTAAGTACTTGGCAGTAGAGAGAACAGCGAATGGAAAGACTACTGGAGTGCTTGGTGTGTTAGCTGGAATAGTGTGAGCAAAGGGGAGAGCAATACAACATAAGATGAAAAATGTAGACCTTTAAAGAACTTCAACTTGTACTCTGAATAAGATGAAGGGCCAATAGAAGATTTTGAACCAAGGAGTAAAATAAATAAACGAGTAAACAAATGTGTGTACATGCACACACACAATTGACCCTTGAACAAAGGAGAGGTTAGGGGCACTGTCTCCCCCCACCCGTGCCATTCAAATTTGCATATAACTTTTTTCTTTTTTTAATTCCATTTATTGGGGTAACATTATTAATAAGAGTATATAGGTTTCAAGTATACAATTCTATGATACATCTGTATATAATACTGTGTGCCCACCAAAATCAAATCTTCTGTCACTTTATATTTGACCCCCTTTGCCCTATATTTTCCCTTCCCTTTGGTAACCGCCATACTGTTGTCTGTGTCTATGAGTTTTTGTTTGTTTGTTTTTGTGTGTTCATTTGTTGCTTTCAGTTTTACATCCCACAAATGAGTGAAATCATATGGTTCTTGACTTTTTCTGCCTGGCCTACTTTGCATATATAACTCTTGAATCTCCAAAAACTTTACTAATAGCCTACTGTTGGCTGGAAGCCTTAGCAATAACATAAACAGTCGATTAACATATATTCTGTATGTATCATATACTATATTCTTACAATAAAGTAAGATGAAGAAAAAATGTTAAAACCATAAGAAAGAGAAAAATCCCTTTACAATATTGAAAAACCTCCATATAAGTGGGCCCGCACAGTACAAACCCATGTTGTTCAACAGTCAACTGTGTATATATTTCCAGCCGCATTTACTGGGTGAGTGGAACAAAATTAACACCTTTTTAAAATGAGTACTACATGCCAGTCATTTTGCATACACGTAGAACTAATATTAACACTTTATCTTCCTTTTTAATTTTAGCAAAGTATTTAGACATTCGTATGGACAAAGGAGTCAAGACCATCCACAATGTCCGTCACTGAGGAAGACCTGTGTCACCACATGAAAGTAGTCATCCGTGTGCGTCCCGAAAACACAAAGGAAAAGGCAGCTGGCTTCCACAGAGTCGCCCATGTTGTGGATAAACATATTCTAGTTTTCGATCCCAAACAACAAGAAATCAGTTTTTTCCATGGAAAGAAAACTGCAAATCGAGATATTTCAAAGAGACCAAATAAGGATCTTAAATTTGTATTTGATGCTGTTTTTGATGAAACTTCAACTCAATCAGAAGTTTTTGAACACACTACTAAGCCAATTCTTCGGAGTTTTTTAAATGGATATAATTGCACAGGTAATTATTTCAGTTGGGGTTTAATTTTCTTGTCTGATTTTAGTTTTATATTAGAAAGGACATGTATTTGGCCCTTCTAAATATAATCAATTTTAAGGTACATGTTTGCTAAAAATTCTTAAGTTCTGTAGACTTTCACTGTAAATGTAAACTTTACATGAAATTTAGTCATCATATATAACATATCATTTGTGAAACTTTGACTTTCATGGTCTCACTATGGTCCCTGTAGACAGTCCTTTCAATTTCTTTTTATTAAACCATGTGCTTCTTGTAATTGATGCCAGATTTCCCACAAGTTGTATTTATAAGTAGTTCCACTGTTTACCGGTACAACCATCTACCCCCGTGGAATAATAATACATTTCTGAACCCTTAGCATTTTCTTTATAGCACCATTTTTCTTTACAACATCTTTTTTTTTTAATTGGAGCACTTAATATTTTTTTTTATTGTATTTTTCCCATTACTTTTTATCCTCCTTACACCCTCTTCCACCTCCACTCACCCCCACCTGCCCCTCGCTGTCACCACACAGTTGTCCTTGTTCACGAGTCCTTTCTCTTTTCGGTTGGATCCCTCCACCCCTCAGCCCTCACCCTGAGAGCTGTCAGCCTGCTCTTTCTTTATGAGTCTGTCTTTGCTTGTTAGTTCAGTTTGTTCCTTAGATTCCACATATGAGTGAAATCATTTTATAGTATCTTGGAATAAAAATGTTAAAAGCCCATGTTAATTGGGTATCGAGTACTCTTTTAGAATATCATCAGGCCAAAAAGCATGTCTAGTGCTCTAAATAGACCTGTAATAATTTGCCGTTCAAAATGGCCATGTTGATTTCCTAGAAAGAGACATATCCAAAAGGCCAGTTATTTCAGTGCTTACAAGGTACTTAACACAATTATTAATACTCATGTTACTTTTGGAATTATCACAATTTATGACTTTTTTTTAAAAGACACCTCAGAACTATAACATGTTTCCTTGTCTTTCACTGACTCATTCAGTTTTATGAAAGAAGACTTACCTGCTGGTCAAACAAGAATGAAATGTGACATTGATTATAACTGCTATGATTCTAGTTTTTAGCATATATTCTTTTCCTCATTGATGAACCTCCATAATGTCTCTAGAGATTTTTTAAATTGTTTGAAAAATTGAAATGAAAAAAATCTATCAAAACAACACCGAATCTTCAGTTTCTTCTGTATTTTATATTCTTATCCAGTGTTCCTAAGACTTCTTATACTATGGGCTTACATGAAATAGAACAAAGTGAAACATACATCACTTTAATTCATTCTACTGAAAAGTATTTTTGAAGTTTGTTAACATTTAGCTTAGCAGAGAGATTTAACGTATAAAAATATTCTCATCAGCAATAACATGAAGAAGTACTGCCTTAAATGAATATTGTAATGGGTATTTGCCATACGTGGACTCTTTTTTTTTTAATTTGAAAAAACACATCATTTTTATGTGTTACTGGATGGAATCTTAAAGTAATTTGCCTAAAACTATTTTTATTTGTTTTAAATTTTAAAAGGAATTTTATAAATGGCTTCTATTTAGAGTTCATTCACTTGACTAACTGGTGTTGAGTACCTGCTTTGTGATTTGCTAGGTGCAAAGGATACATGACCTCTGTCTTGGTGGAGCTCACCGTTGGAAAAACAATGTGATATGTGCTAGAATAGAGGGTTGTGTGGCAGGTACTGAGGGCTCAAATGAGGGAGTGTGTGTTTCTGCCTAAGACTGTCAGGAAAGGCAAAGGAAAGTGACATTTGTGCTGAATATTTAGAACAGGTAGAACTTCTCTAGTTGGAACAAGTAGAGGGACTTTCCAGGACAAAGGCATTGGAATAGAAAAAGATCAGCACATGTGGAGAACTTTGAATAATCTAGTGTACCTAGGCCACAGCAAAAAAGAAATAGCTAGAGCAGGGGTGTCAAACTCTTTGACTCAGGGCCACATCAGCCTCGCAGTTGCTTTTAAAGGGCTGAGTATAATTTCAACACCTTATTAGTTAAGGAGTAGTTACATTTATATGGTCCTAAAATTATTTTGGCCCTTTGAAGGCAACTGTGAGGCTGATGTGGCCCCCAGTGAAAATGAGTTTGACACCCCCGGGCTAGAGAGATAACCAGGTGTCCTCTGTTAGAATGTCGAGTAATATTCAAGGCAAGGAATTTGAACTGTCTCATTTAGGACTGTGGAACTATTAAAAAGGTTAACATATTCAGATTGTATTTTTCATAAACATAATTGTATAGGTTCTAGGGGGTGGACTAAAGAAGATTGAGACTAATAGGGAGACTAATAATTGATTACTTAAGATTTGTTAGGTTACTATAGGGAGCTGGTGTGGGGGTGCAAGACTGGATGGGTAGGCGATGGTTCCATTCATCAGAATAGAGAATATAGGAGAGTAGATTCGTGCTGACATTGCCCGGTTTTAAGGATAACACTATAAATTAATTTTGGATCTGATGGGTGTAAAGTTACTGTTCAGCATATCCAGTTGAACTATCCACTAGACAGTGGCTGTAGTAATGGTATATGTCATAACAAAGAGCTTTGATCCCTTTTCATAAAAACCCAGTACTTGCATATGGTGCCACCGGAGCTGGGAAGACCCACACGATGCTAGGTTCAGCTACCGAGCCTGGAGTGATGTATCTGACCTTATTAGAACTGTACAAATCAATGGATGAGATTAAAGAAGAGAAAGTATGTAGTACTGCAGTTTCTTATCTGGAGGTAAGTTGGCAATATCATTCTTTAGAATAATCATTAGTGTTGAAATCTTTAAGAAATTCCGTGGTCCTTTCACAATTTTCTATCATACAGGAATGTATTTATAAATATATATCATTGAGGTGTTTGGTCTCAAGTGCTGTGATACATCTTGCTGTTTTGCCTATTAAGTATTTTATTTTGCACAATTTTTGACATACAGAGAAGTAGCAAGATTAGTACAAGGAACATCCAGGTAGCTTTCACCCAGATTCACCATGTGTTAACAGTTTACTGCCTTTGCTTTCTCTCTGTGTATATGTGTGTTTGTATTTTTTCTCTAAACTGCTCAAGTTACTGACTTATAGCAATAGGAAATTTTCTTAACCACTGAATAGGTAATCAAAAATCAGGAGATTAACAATGATACACTATTATCTAATTGATAGACGTTAATGCGAGTTCGCTAATGATTATAGTGATACCCTTTATTGGAAGAAAAAAATCTAAGATCCTTAGTTGTGTTCAGCTGTCATATCTCTTCAGTCTCCTTAATATGGATTTATTTTTCTTAATGTCATTGTCATAAAACCCTTTGTTCGGGTTCGTCATGATTAGATACGGGTTATGCACTGGCAGAAATAACACTGAAGTGACTCTGTATTCTTTTGACATCATATCAAGAGTCTTACACAGTTAGTAGTCCCATTACTGGCTATGTTAACTTTGATCTGTTTCATCATGCTGGTATCTGCAAAGTTTCTTCATTGTCAGGATACTGTAATACCTTTTATAATTAATAAGTACCCTGCAGGGACAAAATATAAATATCCTCTTACTCAAACTTTAATCTGTTATCTATTATCATCCACTGTTGAATCTATTATCATCCACTGATGATTCATGCTGGAAGCCATTATTATGATGGTAGATGACAGTGATTTTTAAATTCCATAATTTCTTCTACATTTATTCATTGGCTGTCTACTATAAGGAAGAGCTTCTCTTTCATTTATTGTATTAGTGTGGATTCATGGATTCTTAACATTATTCAATAGATTATAATCCCTTTCTGTAATTATTAGTGTATATATTGAAATTGTGCCAGATTTGGCCAGTCGAGGCTTCTCCATGCTGTCTCTGGGGTCCTTTTGACATACCTCATCTTTCTTGGGGGCCTCCTACCCTCTTAATAATAGCTGACGTCCAACAAATCATAACCGAGTGGCAGGTGTTCTAACTTTGCATTCAGACAGTGTTTCAGAAACCAGTGCAGAAACATAAATCTCTGATTTTACTGCCTATTCATTTGTGGTGTCAGAGAGAAAATGCTACTAGTCACAGCTCTTTTATCAATACGTTATAGTTAGGTTCCTACTGAGAGAGTTCCTTCACATTTCACAAATTCATTAAGGTTATGTACATCGCTAAAAATTTTTCTTCTGAGTCTGTAAAACTGGAAGATAAAAGAGAACTAAATTCATTTCCTATAGTATGATTGTTCTGAACATACATAGGAAAAGAGCATGTCCATATTCATTATTTCTTCCTTAGATCCCTTCATAACTGTTAGAATTTTGAAGTTTCATTATTTTTATAATGTTTTTCATTCTTTTTCTTTTCTTTTAATCTGCTATCATTTTATCATTGGCAAGGCAATGCCTAATCTAATGGTTTTCCACTTGGGCTGCGTACCAGAATTGGCTGTGGAGCTTTTTAAAAATAGTCAGGCCTGAGCCTCTCCCTGCCGCGCCCCCGCCCCCCGACCGCCCCGACCCCGGAACATTTTATGTTATAGGTCTGGATGGTGGCTGAGGCACCTGTTTCTAAAGAGCTCCCAGGTGACTCTGATGTGTAGACTGGCTTGAGAGTAACTGTTCTAATTGTATGTTTTGTGTGATGTAACTGGAGAAGGGGAAGCATTAGAACAGTGACTGCTGCTTCAGAAAAATAAAAACCAAGAACGTATCTCCTGATATTTTACTACTCTTAAGAGTTTATTACATTTAAAAATGGTTATCATTTATGGTTAAAAAAAAACTCTACTTGCAATGCATTATCACTATGGGCTATTTATTAGAACATGGAAATACCAGTTCTAGTCGTCATTTGGTTAGCAAGTAGAAAACTTAATACCTTTAGTAAATTCTTAAAATTAGGTCAATAGTACTCATTCTGTGCATTACTTAAAGAAATTAACTTTAAAAAAAAACCTCCAGAGACATGAACTACAGATGTGTATTTAATTCCATGCAGTAGAGTGAGGGTATTTGGGCTCCAGTTCTTGCTCTGCTGTTCCTTTCATGACCATGGACAAATTCCTTAACCTCTTAGGGCCTTTTAGTTCCTTCATTATTATGGAATTTATCATTAAGAATTATATCTTCAAATTAATGTAATTGAAGGATAAATGAAATAAATACCATCCATCCTTGAATATGGGTTTTCTTAACTAAAAGTTAAGAAAAAAGTTAACGCAAAGAGCTATAACATTTAAGAAGTTTGGACTAGTTGGGCATCATAAAATAAAGACTGTCTCCTCCAGTGAGAACCATGCCACTTCCATATAAGTTACATTTCAGATGCACTGGAATTTCCCAAGAAAGTGTGTCCTGTACATTTCCAGGAAATAAGAAAAGGCAATTCCAGCTGTCTTATTTCTGTTTCACTGAAATCATTAAGTTAGGAATTATGGGGTAAAGCCATAATGAGTCCATCTTTAAATTTCAATTTCAATCCTTGGTAATTAAAATCCATTTTCTCAGATGGTAGAAAGTTAGGTATGGCAACATGCAATAGAAGGAAGAGATGAACGTCATTAAGATAAAATTCTAATATAAATTGAAATCACCAATGCATGCCTATATGTGATATCATCATTTGTTTTAACATCAGTGCTAAAGTAGGGTTGCTTTCTTGTTCATTCATTTGTTTTTTAATTTTAAGGTATATAATGAACAGATCCGTGACCTCTTAGTAAATTCAGGGCCACTTGCTGTCCGAGAAGATGCCCAAAAAGGGGTGGTTGTTCAGGGGTTAACTTTACACCAGGTATGTGTATAAACTTTTCCCCTTGTTTAAATAGCAAGTGTGATTATTTAACTATGTATTTGTTTTTCATTGTGCATGAGGAAGAAGAATAATGAACTACAAAGTTAAAATTATCAGGGTATATCTTCTACCTTATTTTATTATCCTTGAAATAATTGAACAAGCTTGTCTTTTACAAATACACTTGAACATTTAATATCATGTATTATTCTGCTTAATACATTTATATTTTGTCCCCTCAGAGGATAAGATTTTATCTTTTATTCCTCATGTAATACCAAAGTACTAAGCAAATGATATACAGTCTATATTTAACTGGAATTAAATTATAGAAAGCATTTTCATCCTTTTATTTTACCTTTAAAAGTCTTCTTGCTTGTTGAAAGTTTACTTAAAAATTGAAACACTGATGGCTAATTTGTACATATTTTTGAAATTTTCTCTAGCCCAAGTCCTCAGAGGAGATTTTACAGTTACTGGATAACGGGAACAAGAACAGGACACAACACCCCACCGATATGAATGCTGCATCTTCTCGTTCTCATGCTGTTTTCCAGGTAACAGGCCACTGGGCTATCTCTCTGAGAGCTGAATTTAAAATAAATGAAGCCAAATTTATGGATGGTGATTTTCTCATATACAAAAACAAAAATTTCTTCATCTGTGAACTTCTCTACTTCCAAGCTTTCCCTTTCCTTTTAGCTTTGAGAAGATTCTCTCAATATTTAGACTTGAGAGGATGTAAATAAGAAATGTACATTTTTACCTGTTTAAAGATACAGGATAAAAAAATGGAAATATTGGAGGAGGAGGAGGGGTGTGTGTGTGTGTGTGTGTGTGCGTGTGTGTGTGTGTGTGTGTTTCTTTTCTTTAAGTTAATGAAAATATTTGGTATTTCCAAAACATAATCTTATATTCAGAGCAAACTTTCTTTTTATAGATCTAGAGTTACAGAACCAATAAATTGAGGAGATACTGATTCACATCTGTAATAGTATCAACAATAAAAATAACATAACATAAAAATTTAATCATAGTGACCATTTAAAGCAGTTGCATTCCTTAAGGAAGTACGATTCAGTTGATGCAGTACTTTTTAGGAATACAATTCTAGACTTAAAGCATAGGTTGGTTACTATCTTTACAGTTTCTAGTTCTATTAAAACCAATGGTTATGTAGCTTTACTCTGGATTATGCTGTACAGAACTCATTTTGTAGAAATTGTTATAGTTGAAGGAATTAATATTTGAGGCAATCAAGTCATTCAGAAAGTCTTCAGCCCACAAAATTTTATTAATCTTTATATTCTTATGACTGACTGCTATTTAGTTATCAGTAGTCTTGAGAGAAATGTTTATCTATGACATGGAGTTTTCCAAAACTCTCTGAGACCCAACTTTGTAAGGAAATTTAGCAAAGGGGTTCTATAATGGAGTAATAGCTAACTTTCCCCATCTCTCGGAAGTATGCACCAAATTTATTTTAGTTACATGACAAAGTAGCTTAATACAGTTGAATGAGTTATGCTTTATTCTGATGGGCAGATGAACATGACTAGTATTCTTTATTCTGTTTTCTATATGTTTAATTTTTAAAAAATTATAATTATGCTCCACAATTTGGAGAACTGGAGTTAATTTACTCTTCAGTTTGGGTCAACATTCAGATTTACCTTTCCTTTGGGAGCAGTCACTGCAGATACACACAACATTCTGTCCACTGCCTTTGGTTTTGTCTTAGGAGCTTTATTTCCAGAGGACCTGTACCTCAGATAATTCCATGTTCTGATTCAGGGGTTACCGGAAAACAATTGGTAGTTGTTTTGACCTTTTATTCAGCCAGGGCTTATTTTCCTTCTGGTACACATTTTATTTTCCCATTCATCTTAACTCTGGTAATTACTTCCGGTACTCTTGGATATCGGCCAAGTCAGATTATACCTTCTTTGGTTTGTTTTTAAAATGAGAATAACCTTGATTTCATGCTTTTTTAAAAAAATAAAGCGTATATTTCCCTTTTAATTTTGTTAAATCTATTTTTCCTATTCTGTAATTTCAAAAAGATTTATTTGCGACAGCAAGACAAAACAGCAAGTATCGATCAAAATGTCCGAATTGCCAAGATGTCGCTCATTGACCTGGCAGGGTCGGAGAGAGCCAGCACCACCAGTGCTAAAGGGAGCCGGTTTATAGAAGGCACAAATATTAATCGATCACTTCTAGCTCTTGGGAATGTCATCAATGCCTTAGCAGATACAAAGGTAGATACTATATGTGCGTTTAAATATTTTGAACTATCGAAGTATGTGTAATTTCTAGAAAGATACTATTTAATATAATTTCATTTTAAAGGTCTTATTAATTAAATTTTGAGGTATATCAATAATTTTTATAAGCAGAGCAAAGATCTCAGAGAGCCTAGTATATCAAATAAAGCTAGGGCTCTGTATTTTTTTAATTTTTAGTTTTATGACCAGAATTTATTGAATGAAAAGTATTAAGTATCAGATTGCTAGTTATTATTTTATGGTACTTTCTTATTACTTATTTTGAACTTGATTTTTAAAATTGGCATTTAATGATCACTATACAACATGCATGATAATTGAATTGGCATGAAGGCACAAAACACATTTTGGAAAAACTAAATCTGTTCTGGTTAGTAGTTTATATACTGTAAAATTGAGTAAAATATTAAAGAGTGTTGATTGTTCTTGGAGATGAAGAGAGACTTAAGATACAAAATGTAATTAAATTACCTGATAGGATAATGTTTACTAGATACCTTTGGGGCATTTAAAAACACTATTTTATATCTACTATATGCCGGAAGTGCTTACTGGAAGGCAGCATATTTGACAATTTCTGTATTTGTTAAAAAATGACTTTTTAAGTTAAAACACAGTCATTTAAGTTCAAAGCAGGCTCAAATGCTTTACAATAATTACTCTTAAACATTTTTAAATGTTGCATTTTGCTTTATTATAAAGTATTATAAAGTTATTTTAGGTCATTTTTTTAAAGAGACAAATTACTGAAATCTTGGGAAGATTACAAAAGCAAGAGACTTATATTCTGAGTTAAAATTTCAAGCATGTAGGCAGACAGCATGGTATAGAGACTGATTTTCTAAACTTAAACTATAGCTTTTTTTTTTCACACCGACTTAATAACTTCCAGCAATCGACTCCTATAGAGTCATATATGAGGCAGTGTTTAATGCATGTCTCATATGTGTAAAATCATTTCAAGTACCAGCGATGTACATTACATGGTTTGGGAAAGGCTGCTGCGACAGATAGCACAGTACTACTGGGAGGCAGGAGACCTAGGGCCCATTCTAACTGAATTACCAGCCGTATGGCTGGAGGCAAGTTGCTTCACTTTTTACTTAGCTCGATTGTCCTCTCCTGTGTATGAAAGATATACATTGCGTAACATACATAGCCTTGCTTGTATC
The DNA here is from genome assembly GCA_004027735.1 of Carollia perspicillata. Classification (NCBI taxonomy): domain Eukaryota; kingdom Metazoa; phylum Chordata; class Mammalia; order Chiroptera; family Phyllostomidae; genus Carollia; species Carollia perspicillata. The sequence goes on along the minus strand of PVKM010000841.1, from coordinate 73,452 downwards.
TTAACATTATCATGCTCTGTTTTTACTTACGTGGCAGTTGTACATCTTGGAAAATTTGTTAAAGTCAGAACTGAATCTTAAGTAAAAGAAAACCTAGAAAAATTAAGTTCTTTTAGAGCTGTGTTTGCTTTCAGATGAAGTATCTATAAAATGTAATTATAACTCTTTTGTATCCATTTTAGATGGTTAGAGAGAAGCAGTTCTATGCCATGCAGAATTCTTAATATTCCTCTAAGTATATTTTAGGACATATATTACTTTTGTATTTTAATTTCTTTTTTAAAAAATGAATGGAGATTTTTTATATAGACATTTTGTTTTTGAATAGTTTTAGATACTGAAAAGATGCTAATATATACAGAAAAATTTTGTTAAATATACCCACACGCAGTTTCCCCTGTTAACATCTCACGTTAATATGGTACACTTATTACAACTAATGAACCAATATCAATATTTTATTATTATCTAAAGTTACTTTATTTAGGTGGAGATACAGTCTTTAGATAGAATATTTGTTTTATGTATTCACGGAATAGTATTACAAGATTTATTATCATCATTTAGATCCCCATTTCTATTATAACTCTGGGTAAAGTTGGGCAGTGCTTGAATTCTTAAAGCAAAGTGGTAGCGGGTTTGCATTTAAATGTGGAAAATGACATAAGAATTCCTTTTTGTTTTTTTCAGAGAAAAAATCAGCATATTCCTTACAGAAATAGTAAGCTTACTCGCTTGTTAAAGGATTCTCTTGGAGGCAACTGTCAAACCATAATGATAGCTGCTATTAGCCCTTCCTCTATGAGCTACGATGACACATACAACACTCTCAAGTATGCTAACCGTGCAAAGGACATTAAGTCTTCTGTAAGTGTGTTTACTCTGCCTTTGTTGTGAGAGTATTCGGTGCATATTATTTTTGTAATTCTAACAAAATATTTAAAGGTTTATTTCTACTAATGAATTAGGAGACAGTGTTAGAAATATCTTTATGGTTAGGATTAATCGAACATAAACTTAAATAATTAAACCATTAAGCATCTTTATTACATGTATAATAGAAAGTATTATTTAGTCTTTTGGGAGCTAGGGTGCCTTTCTTTCCAGACTTTTCCACATTGTGGCTCATGGTATTTTGATGGCATCCTGGAATGATTGGTCAAGGTTTTATTCAATACATTTGTGACAGCCGAGGATGACACTGCTTTAGCCTACCACCGACGCTTTCTACCTGATAACTTTGGACATGTTAGCTAATTTCTCTAAACCTCAGGTACTTCGTCTGTAAAACATACAATATCTGCCTCAGTTTCTATAGTAAATAGCCTTCTAAGAATCATTTATTTCTACATTTACAGTATTAATGTAACCAGTCTCTAGCGCCAGCAATATAATGATTGTGTAGATCAGCATTTTTGCAAATGATTTGGGGTAGTTAAAAAATACATAAGTCAAACAATGTATATTTAAAATCACAGGATCTAAGGATTTGAAAAGACCTAGAATTCCCCTGGTTTGGTAACTTCTTTCTTACCCTTCTGCCACTCCCATTGAGCAGGTTATTGTCTTCCTTAAATAACCATTTATGTGCTATTTATATAATTTGTTGCTAATGATTGTAGAATATGGGCAAAGGTTTTTTGCACACATTTTTGTATAGTTCGTACACCAACCCATTGTCAAAGGCATTTTTAGCTCCACAGTTGAGGAATCCCATGCTCAGAGTTGTGAGTGCTGAACTGTAAGTCCTTTAATTCAGAAGTGAGCAGGGCCTCAAAGTCAGGTATTTGGACTTCCATGTTTAATGTTTTCTGTACTAGTCAATAGTTGCCCAGGGACCCATATTATTATATAAAATATAAAATCTAATAATTCATTAAACTCTAGTTGAACTTACAAGTGGATGGATCTTAAGATTATCTCTGAATTTCTTAGAAGTCAGAGGAAAAAGAAATGGGCAATTTTTATTATATTGAGAATGAATGCCTTGCCAGTTCTTAAAAATACTTTTTCTCAGATAGTAAAGCAATATCTTTAACATTTCATCAACATTATTAATGCCCTCAACATATCCTCTTATCATGAGTTTTAAACATGAGCATAATTGATCATGATTATACTTGCCAGAAATTCTAAATTCATGTACTGAATTATGAGGATATAATGCCATTTTCCTCATATATACAACTATGTGATTGTGAGTTTTTTCTTTCTCTATATGCAATCATAATTTCCATCTTTTAACAGTTGAAGAGCAATGTTCTTCACCTTGACAGTCATATAACTCAGTATGTAAAGATCTGTAATGAGCAGAAGAAAGAGGTATGTCTACTCTTTACATTGTTATGCTGATTTCCCTCAGCTCCTCATTTATGGGATTCTGCCATTTTAATTGTCTAAAAGTTTGACTTGTGTTTCTATTACCATTGAAATCTGGCTTGTTCAGTTATTTTCATGGCTAAAATTTTTCTGTGGACATGTTTAATAGAGACAAATAATTTGTTTTGTGTTTTAACTGGTGTTTCTTTCTACTAGATTTTAATGTTAAAAGAAAAACTAAAAGCCTATGAAGAACAGAAGGCCTTTACTGATGAAAATAACAAAGCAAAGTTAATGATTTCAAACCCTCAAAAAAAAGAAATTGAAAGGTAAAATTGACATTAAGATAGTATTTTGAGGTCTTATTGTTTTGAAATTTTGTCAGATGTTTTGATATTATTTGTTATGTAAGTATGTCTTAATATAAATTCTCAGCTGGATTCTGAAAGTAACTGATTGGTCTTTATATGGTACAACTTTGGAGATCAATTAATTTTCGTTGTGATTATACAGATAGTGAGGAGAACCAGGACTTAGGTGTAATACGGAAATGGTGAAGCCAATTATGTCTCTTAATAAAATTAGTTTTTAGTGGTTTTCTTACTTGTCTTCTCAGGTACGTTCATTGGAGCTGTTATAACAAAATACCAGACTATTAGACGGCATAGGACAAAAAAAAATATTTTGAAGGCTAGAAGTTCAAGATTAGTGTGCCAGCATGGTTGGGTGCTGGCCTTCTTTTAGGTTGTAGACTTCTTGAATCCTCAAATGGCCAAAAGAGAGGGGGACCTCTCTGGAACCTTTTTATAAGAGCAGTAATCTTCTCCATGGGTTCTCTGCCCTCATGAACTAACCACCTCACGAAGGCCCCATGTCCTAATTACACGTATAAGTATTAGGTTCCAACATGAATTTCAGGGGATGCATTCAGGTGATTACATCTGGCATTATCATTATTTGTATACTTAATGTAAATTATATTTGCCTTTTCTTGGCTATCTATAACTGATAATAATCCACTTAATGAGTTCAAATGGTTAATTATTTAAATGAATATCTCTCAATGATATAAATTAATGCAGAATTTTGATAGGTTCACACTAAGCTTCTTTTCAGGTAAATTTAAAAGAAAACAAAGCTGTTAATATACATTACTCAAAAGTACTTTTTCCCTAAACAATTAAGACAATTTTTCAAATTGTCTAGATCTGTGGTCCCCAACATTTTTGGTGCCAGTGACCATTTCTGTGGAAGACAGTTTTCCACAGATGTTGGGGTGGGATGATCTAAGTGCATTACATTCACGCTTACCTCCTGCTGTGTGTTCCGAACAGGCCCAGAAGGTACTGGTCAGTGGCCCAGAGTTTGGGGAACCCTGGTCTAGATGGTTCAAATGCTGTGAATCTCGAGTAGTTCTAAAAGACAGTAGGGAATTCCTGCATCAAACAAGTTTGGAAATTACTCCTTAAAAAATATAAAAGATTTACAGGCCTGGCTGGTGTGGCTCAGTGGATTGAGTGCCAACCAGCAAATCCAAAGATTACCTGTTTGATTCCTAGTCAGGGCACACGCCTGCATTGCTGGCCAGCTCCCCAGTAGGGGGCATGTGAGAGGCAACCACACATTGATGTTTTTCTCTCTCTCCCTCCCTTCCACTCTCTTTAAAAATAAATAAATAAAGTCTTTAAAAAAAAATAAAAGGCTTCCAAAGTACATCAGAATATTGGAGGCTCTGAGAGGCCTTGTCGTAAGGAAATATATTCAGCTTTGCTTAAATAAACTTATTTGACATTTCCTAGAGCCAACTTTCTGTTACCATTAGTGTGAGAAACTAAACACAACTTGGTTATTTGCACTGTTTTGGAACTCTAAGAGTACCTAAGACCAGTCAACAGTGACCTCAATTTAGTTTCAGGTACAACGCCTTTTATAAATTGGATTTGTATGTTGAATTTACATTAAATATCTTTGATTTGAAAAACAGTATTTTTTCTTCCTCTTCATAGTTTTTAGTGAATTTTAGGGCCATATTAATTTTATCTGATTGTTAAAACAGCTCTTGAAATTGTTGGCAGATAAGAGTCAGAACTATAAAAATCATCTCTTTCAAATTGTAATCCTTTTTCTCCCATACTGTGGTATTTCACAAATATCATAGGAATTAAAGTTATTTATCAATGACAATCAGTTTTCCATATAGTATAAAGTTAACCTATATATATTTTTTAATTTAGATATTTTACTTTTTTATTAAACTTAACTGGGGTAACATTGGTTAATGAGATCATATAGGTTTTAAGTACACATAATATAATAATGTATAGGAAAGTTAACTTATTATAAGAGCTCTGTTTATGCTGGAGATTTCCTCAGGTGTTTAAATTATTTTCTGTTAATGGCTGTAACAATCCATTGTCAAAATTGTTATATTGTATTAATCTTATAATGCATTTTGTATATCCCACTAATTTTATGGTGTCTTTTAAAAAATAACAAGTAAAAATGATTCCTTGTTATTCATCATCTTATCAAAGAAAGCTTTCAGTTGATGTATTATTAATAGTTTGGTTATTATTTTACTTGTTAATCAAATGTGGGATTGGCCTTCATGCAACCAGTCATCTCTTTGTTGGTGTAAGTTTCTTAAAAATTAAAGAAGTCACCCACTGCTCAGATTTGGAGCATTGCTTGCATGTAAATTGCTTAGCACTAGCTAACTGTATCTGGCTACCGAGTACCACCTTCCAAGTTAGCAGACTTGGAGCTGAGGATGTCTTCCCGTTGTTGACCCTTTCCTTCTGGTAAAACGATTCAGGAAGGCGATGGCCTGAGCTTTGAAATAAGCATTTATTTGGGTATTTTTTACATTTCACCCTGACTTGACGAACAATAAAAACTTTGAGTTTTAAATCATGCAACATGTTAAATAGTTTACTTGTATGTATAAAAGAAGGTAATAATAGAATCATATACCCTATAGCCTTTGTCATTTTCCCTTAAAAGTATCTCCTGAAATATATGAAATACCTCTCATCATATCAATCACACTGTTACATAGAACTGTTCATGCCATGAATTTGCAGAGTATCTTTAGAAATAACATGTTTATGAAGTTTAAATAGATAAAGAGAATTAATGCAGTATTTAACATCTATCAAAGGTATTTGGGAAGATAATATTCAAAAAGAAAACACGATTGTTCTTTATGCAAAATAATTATAAAACTTGTGACTATAACAAGAAAATTGTGTAGTTTTTAATATTCATAAATCATCTAAGATAATTAACAAAGATTTTTGTTTTCTAGTTACTTAAATCTTTTAAATGACTAGAAAATAGTTATTTTTCAATTCCTTGAAACTTTCAGTTTTAAAAGGATGTTTTATTTTTTAAAGGAGCACTTTAGCAACCTTTGATACTAATTCCCTCTCTTTCATCCTAAACTCTAAACACCAGTAATTGAAATAAGTCTGCACCACAAAATTACAAAATTGACAGATATTTAACTATGTCCTTGAATAAAATATTTTTAAAAAACTAAGAAATTATCTTTGGCTTTAACCTAAAGATAACTCATCAATTCATTTACTGGCATTAGCATTGTTGTAATGTAATACAATGAAATTGCAATGTCCGTACTTACTTTATATGAAATATTTATCAGTTTGACAAAATTGCAGTAAAGTCGATGTATTGTGGTTTATATTCATTCCCAATGGAGTTTCATTAAGAACTACTGACGTAAATTGGCAGTGTTGTTACCACAAATCCCTACAAATATATCTAACATTTGGCCAAAGAACATTTATTTTTAAGGGCATGTACTTTGTTCCAGTTTTATTTTAAAGTCTTCACAGTTAATTTTTCTTTGAGAATTTTGCCTGTGTGTGACTATACTGTTTATATTGTTGCTATAGCTCAGAACTGATCTGTGACTTAAAAGTATAAATATGTTTAATGAAATTACAATATTGCTGTGACGAATGCTCTGTTGACCTAGCAGATGTGCGATTGCAGGGTCATTCTAGGGCTTTCAGGGGAGTTTTTCAGCTTGAGATCTTTATGTGTTTGGAGGTGATATGAGTCAGACTCCCCAACTTTGATTCTCTAGATCTGTACTGCCCTTTTGAGGAAACACTCTAGAGTGGATTTTCCTGGTTTACCACATTGTAAACTCAGATATTGGGGGACATGGCCAGTGTCTCTGACTCTTAGCCAGGGTTAGGGGCTCCCTAGCCTTATGGTGTGTTTTCACTCTTAACAGATTCTGAAGTGGAAAACTGGCTTTCTCCCCTTCCCTAGGGGCCCGTGGAGGCTTCATACGATTATGTCACACACTGCTTGTTTCTTCACAGTGAGCAGACACCGGAACAACACACAGTACTGGGTTGCTTTGGGGCCCTGTGAACTGGGGTAGTATGTACAGGTCCAGATTATCATTTGTTTCCTACAAATATTCTATTTTTGCTAAGCAAAATACAGTATATGGTGAATAACAGAGGCCTTATAATACATATTTCTGTAATATGATCTTTCTTAAAGGAGAACCAGTGTAGTAAAACAGTTAATAACTGTTTCCAAACATTTTTGTAATTTAATCGGAAACAGTCACTTTAACTAATTTGCCATTTGTCACTGAGCCTCATTCTTGGGTGGTATCTCTTTTGTTTATGCATTTCATTAAATAAACTCTATCATCTATCACAAAATGAATGAGATTATTTAATGTCTTTTATCTTTTGTAGATTTCAAGAAATTCTGAACTGCTTGTTCCAGAATCGAGAAGAAATCAGGCAAGAATATCTGAAGTTGGAAATGTTACTTAAAGAAAATGAACTTAAGTCATTCTATCAACAGCAGTGCCATAAACAAATAGAAATGATGTGTTCTGAAGACAAAGTAGAAAAGGTATTCAACAACTTTATTTTCTTCCATCATCATTTAATCCCCCATACCCTTTTAAAAACATGGGAACTTCCAGTTCTAGAAATTTGATAGAGTTACTTAATCACCCATTCTCTACACCCAGCTGGAAGTTCTAGAGGAAATGTAGGAAACATTGTTTTAAAGCTGTAGTTAATGGGACAAGAAAGAACATCAGTGCTAACTTGCTTCTGTGAGAGTTGCTGGAAGGCCTGAATGAGGTTAACACTGAAGGGGAGCTGAGTGCCGCCTCTGGGGCAGCGGGAGCGGTCCACCTCGGTTACAGCAGTAGTTTACAACTAGACCAATGGCAGACTGCTTTTCCAGGGAAGAATATTTTATCACTGACAGTGTTATTAGACTTGCCGTTGCATGGCACGAAAAAAAACAAAGCAACTTTTAGTCGGTGCTATTATTTAATGTAGGCGTGCACTGCCCACCCTCTCCACACACAGAGACCACTTTTACTGTCCTGTCCTTGATGTACACTGCTACTTAGAAAACAGACCCAAGAGAGCCAGTGCACTGGAAATGACAGGCCCCACTTAGAGCTGGGAACCTCAGGCCTGCGCCCTTTGTATTGGGAGTAGTACACCAGGAAAAAGCATCTTACCAACTAGCACTGGAAGACAAGGAAAAAAGCCTCCCTGGAAGACTTTCACTATAGTTATATGGTACTTTCACAAGGTTTGAGATCTGAATTTTTACAATTCATGTGCTTCATTTAGCAAATTTCTAAGGCGAGAAATTAATGTAGAAAATGGTATCAGACCAGTGAAAATCTATGTGAGCTGAGCAGAAACAACACAAAATGAGCCCAGTGAAACAGACGCATAGCTCCTACCACCGATGAGAACTTTCCAAAAGTCCAAACACGCGGACCAGTGTTCCATAAGCAAATCAGTAGACTTCACAAATGTGATGGAATGCCCAGAATGTCAGATAATAGTGCACTCTAATAAAAACCGTAATGAATAGTTTTTAACTGTAAGTTAACTAATAGTTTAAAACTATAAATGAATAAAGTCATCAAAAGGAATTAATAAATGGGTCGAGATAAAAAGAACATCAGTATATGAGGAGAAAACAAATGAAATATCCAGGAACTAAAGATTTGTTTACTGAAATTTAAAAATCTGCTTTATACATACAATACTGAGCAATATTTGAAGCACTCTATATATATTAACTCATTTAATTCTGGAAAAAAACGTGAAATATATAAGATTATTATCCTCATAATTACGGTGAGGAACTGGCGTGTAGAATTCATTTTGCCCAAGGTCACAGGGCTCATAGGTGTCAGAGCTTTGAACTGAACTTAAGAAAGCTGACGCCAGAGCCTGCGCTCTTGTCCCTGTGCTTTTTACATGTTCAGTATAGTTGGAGACGGGTTAAGGCATGGGGAGGTCTGAGGAAATCATAAGGTAAAGAGATATCTAATGTGAACCCATTGTTACATGAAGGATAGACCGAAAAATCATGAATTTGTCTAATAGATATTCTGGAGATGTGTTAGTGCAAAAGGGGAAAGTATAATATGAAAAGTTTAAGGTGTAGAATTTTTTAGGACTAGTGAGATGTGAACTCAAGAAGCATGAGTTCTCAGCATGATAAAAATAAAATTGTGTATACCTGGACATGTGCAAAATCAAATCACCCCGGATCAGAAAAATAAACATTTTGGAAATATTGGGTAATTATTTTGCTCAGTTTTGCTGTTCAGTGATGATAAGGTTAATTTTATTTGTTATGTGTTTATCTAATTTAATTACACCAGTAATGGATGAGATACATTTCATATGTTTCTTATTAAAAAGCTTTCACTTAGAACTTCCAAGTCCTCTTTGACCACCACCCCAAATGCGTTTTTTGCTTTTTTCACCTTTCCAGAGGTAACAATTATATATTAAATTATTTACATTTTTTTTAATGTATGAAATAATGTTATACTATGTGTTTATGTCAGTTATTTGCACTTATAGATTGATATTTGTCAGGAATAATTCTTTTCAGTTTTGTATAGGTACAAATTGATAAATAGATAAATAAATAAATAGATAAATAGATAAATAAATGTCAGTTATCTGAAGATGTAATTATCTAATTTATTTCTTGCGGGGGTGGAGGGCAAATTCAATCATGGGACGCTGACACTGACTTAGTATCTTAACTTTTAACAACAGGCTTTATTGAGCACTTGTCTATAGGCAAAGCATTATAGTAGGCACAATGTTTAAGTAAATAAAAGTATATGATATTGTATGCCTTTAAATTATTTATGTTAGGTCAAGCAATAAAATAATACACAAATAAGGCATTAAATGACTGTCACTTAAGTACTAGTAGTGCGTTAATAAAAAACACCTAATATTATTGAGCACTGTGTGCCAAAGCACTCGGCGCTTTCCAGAGTCCTCTCCACGGGATGATTTGTTTAGTAATTTTTGTGAGTCTGTCAGGTAGATCCCATGTTATCACCATCTGTGAGCAACAGAGGCACCGAGAACTCAAGTGAGTTTTCTGGGTTAAATACCTAATTAATGTGGGTGAACCAGTATTAAATGCTGGCTATGTGGCTTCAGAGTCTGTACTTTTAAATCATTCTACCATACTGTAAGTACTATAAATGCTATAGTTAATTCAAAGAAGAAAACAGTGGCTCCTAATTTTTGTGGTTAAGAAAGGCTTCCTGGTGGAGAAGTGAGATTTATACTGGGCCTTGCATGAAAGTATTAATAGGAGAAAAACAAACAGAAATAGTATAGATGTCAGTTTAACCAGAACACAGTATATTTGTGGGACAGTGTATATGGAAGTATATAACTATACTGAAAACTTCCTGTCAATTCCGCATCCCTTACCGATAGCAAATATCATTGGTCGATGGCCATACTCTTTCTTTCTGTATCTGAAGTTGCCAGAGCTAAACACCACGAATGGGTTGGAGATGGCACATGATTAAAACATATTTGCCACATTGGGAGTTATTGACAATCAGTAGTGGGCCAGATTGTGGAAACTTTGGTTGCCAGGAATTTTGAAAGATATTTTTGTAGTCAAAAGCCAGCCTTTGAAGCAAAGGAATACCACGTTCTCAGAGTTTAGAATCAGGCTGTCGCTTTTTAAACATTTGACTATTATTTAGTACAATTAATAAATTTGGGCTATTTAATCCCAGACTAATTTAAAGTTATTTTACTCTTTTACTTACACCACTGAATATTGAATGTGAGTGCTTATAATGATTAAGACATAGTAGTAGAATGGGTTTGGCTTGTCTCTGTAATTTTTTTCTGTTTTCATCTTGATTCTTCTGCTTAGTAGCCTTTTCTTCAACCCACTTGTCTTTTATGATTTCTTACTTTTTGTTATTTCTATCTATATGTTGCTTGTAGGTATTCTTACGAGCCTAGGTAAGCAATGGAAATAAAACCTCTTAAGTTTATTGGTTGTAGTTAAACTATAAAAACATAGGGAGATACCTAGAGGCTGAGTTTGGAGGGGGGTTGTGTGTGTGTTTCTTTGTGTTTTTGTTTTTTATAAACAGAGGTGTTTAGTCTTACTAAACTGCTTGCTAAGGTAAGAACTTGTATATCTTGCTTAGACGCTCCGAAGGAGGTTTGTTATCAGAAGTGCTAAAAGGATCTCCTGACATTGTTTCAGCCATAAGTGGTTCTAGAGTATGGACTCTGAGATTAGTGTTAAAGTGAGGCTCCTGGGTAATTATATGACCACATAAAGATAATCTGCATATTGCTTTTAGTGAAATAATGAGTTCACCTTATTAGTGGTCCTTTTGCACACAGCAGAAGTAACACGTAAATTTTAGAATTTTGTGTTCACACTCAAGATCTTTTGTGGTATTCTGAGAATTTTGTTAATAAAATATGTAAAGCTCTTTGAAACTTCAATGGGAAATATTTTACTTTAATCTCAGAGTTCAACATGCATACTTAAGAATTTATTCCGAAACACTTCTTTATTTCAGAATAGTGATTCAATAGGAGTACCTCGATGTAAAATACAGAGATCCATCATAAAGGGTCCATTTAATGAACAGTAGGATTTTTTGGTATTAAATATTGACTGCCATCAGACCCACAGATCATTTTCTGCCCTGATTTAAGAGTACTACAACATTTATAATTGTTAAAACAAAATAAAGACAATTTGACTTAACTGCCTTTCTTCGGGCACGTATAGTGCTTTTGTTCATTTTTTCAGATGAGGTGACCGAATACTAACTGAAACTGACTTGCCCAAGCTTTCAGACCTGCTGACAAGCAGAAGAAAGTCAAGAACCCACATATCCTACTTTCTACTAGAGCAGTGGTTCCAAACTTTTCAGCTTTTCAGGACCTCTTTCTGCTTTAAAGAAATTATTTTAGTAACCTCAAAGAGCTTTTCTTCATGTGTATTCCACCTACCAGTATTTCCATGTTAGAAATTTTAACTCAGGTTTACAAAAATACATTATTTTAAAAATAATTATGTATTATTTCTAATACATGATTCTTTTTAATTAATCATCTATTAATTTAAAAATAATTGAATGACCCATTGCATGATAACATAAGCAATGCTGTAATGAAAAAATAACTGATTGTGTTTTGTAAAACAAACAAAAAGGCAGTGAGAATAGTGATGTTCTTTCACATTTTTGCAATTCTCTTTAATACCGGCTTTTCCGTAAAATGTCAATACATATTTTATAAAAAATAATAAGGAAGAAGAATTTACCTCCTAAAGAGAGTACGGTCTTTGACCCAGTTGAAATGTAGTTCCTGTTCTTTTTTTTTTTTTTTTTTTTTTTTTTTTTTTTTTTTTTTTTTTTTTTTCTTTCCATGTAGTTTCCTACTTCCAAAATCAGCTGCAGGACCACATTTTAATCCATGGGGATCTATTGTCTCCAGTCCAACCATCATATCCGGTGTGATTGTAGAGTTCAGTGTCTCTGGCACATAGCCCGGACAGGTCAAGCTGCTCTGGCCGACAGTTCCTGTGATAGTGTGCAAGACCCTTGGGGTATGAAACCAAAAGGCCGGTTTTGATCCCAAGTCAGGCCTACGTAAAACACTGAAAATATTCATAATATCCATCATTCATCAGTCAAGATCAGATATTTGTGACTACTCTGATATAAGCTCTATTTTCTGTCATGTACACCAGCCAACCTTAAGGCCTCACAGGCAAAATCAGAGCATTAGAACACTATTTCTTCACATCTCTCAAATTAGAGGGAAGATACGTGGGAAGGAAATCATGGAACTTATCAGACCATGTGTGGACTTTTCAAATGAAACATTTAAGAGAACATATTTTAACACACACACACAAGTTATAGTGTTCAATTTGGCCATTGTGTTTCTTAAAGCCAAAAACCCTCAATATGTAATTTTATAAAAATGACTCACAACTCAATTTTTTTCCTGCAAGCGGTAATATTATGAGATTTCAAAGAGGAAATAGCTTTAACTACGGAAGTGTATGTAGCCTTACTTAATATACTACAATTGCACACTCATAAGAAAATAATACTTTACTAATATCACATGCATCAGATACCCTAAAAATTAAGTTGACTTCAATGCATTGTATTTCAGGCCACTTGTAAACGAGACCATAGACTTGCAATGTTGAAAACCCGTCGCTGCTACCTACAGAAGAAAAGAGAGGAGGAACTGAAGCAATTTGATGAGAATACTAATTGGCTCCATCGCGTTGAAACCGAAATGAGACTCTTAAGTCAAAATGGTCATATTCCAGAGGTACAGACATGTTTGTACAGCATACCTCAGAGATAATTGTGGGTTCATTTCCAGACCACCGCAATAAAGCAAATATTGCAGTAGAGAAGTCACACGAAGTTTTCCCAATGCATATAAAAATTATGTTAACACTATACTGTACTCTGTTGGGTGCAATAATATTATATCCAAAAAATGTTTATCCCTTCATTTAAAAGTACTTTATTGCTAAAAAAAAAATGCTAACCATCATCTTAGTCATAATCTTTTTTTGGTGGAGAGAGTATTGCCTCGAAGTTGATGAAAACACAAAATCTGCAAAGCACAATAAAACAAACTATGCCTGTATATTCAGATTTATCTTCTAAGAACTGAGCTCTTTGAACTCATTCTCTTTGTTCTTGAGTAAATATCTCTCAGAAGACAATTATTGCTCCATTTCTCTGAGATTTAATTGATTAATTTTACTGTTTTTAACTGAATATACCTTCTTGCCTTGCTAATTGCCAACTAAATAGATTTGCCTTTTTGTACTTTCCGAAGAGTAAAGTTACTTGTAATTGTTGTTTTTTGTAAACAATTGCATTCTTTTATGAGGTAGCTCTTGATTTAGAATAAAGTAATTTTATTTCAAATTGTACTTGAGGAATAATCATCTAGGTACTTTTAGTCTGTTTTAATACTTGATATTTTTTGCAAAAAGAATTTTAAAGGTGGTCACCATTGCTGATATTATGGCTAAAGAAAGCTGATTTGAAAGCTGTATGCATGTGTGTGTATGTACTAAACTGAAGATATTTCAGTTGGAGTGGCAAAAGGTTATATTTATAAAAAGTAGTGATGGGTAATAATGGTTAATGGATAAATAAGGTTAAAACTGTTCAGAAATTAGAACACATGGTTACAAAAATCTGACCTTAGTGTCTTAAAGTTAGAGGTATATTTTGCTCCCTTAACACTAAGTGTTAGGAATGTGCAATTCATTTGTCTTTTTAATCTTCACCCGAGGATATGTTTATTGATTTTAGAGAGAGAGAGAGAAACATCGATGTGAGAGAGAGATATTGATCTGTTGCCTTCTGTACACGTTCCCACTGAGGGGGGGCAGCATTGAACCCACAACCTATGTATGTGCCCTAACCAGTAATCTAACCTGCAGCGTTTTGGTGCACAGGATGATGCTCCAACCAACTGAGCCACCTGGCCAGGGCAGAATATATGGTTTCTTCTTAATATAGTGCCTCCTATACAGTACCTTAATATAGTACCACTTTGATGAGCAAAATGTCATCATACTTGTCATTTCATAGTTGCAATATCATTATTCCTTCTTTAGTCTCAAATTCAGACTGAGCCCAGAAGAAGAAGAAAGAGAGCATGAGGGATATTTATATTGTGAGAGTAAGATCTTTTTCAATAATTTCTAGCAGACATATCTTAAAAGCTAGAATTGTCACATGGCTATGCCTAACTACAAGGGTATCTGGAGAGGTGAATATTTTTTGCTGGATACATCATTACCAAAACCAAAATTAGAGTTCTCTTAAGAAAAAAAAGAAGGGGTAAATAAATGTGGAATAAGCAGTCAGCAAACAAAGTAACTAATTTTGATTCAACTACCTAATACTTGAAAAGAACTGCTTATACTTTTTTTTAAAGGAGGAGCAACTTTACCCTGATGTTGCTCCTCTGAAATTATATACTGTGTATCAGCTCATTGTAATCCTTCATGTTTCTAAAAAAAGCACTAGACTGAAAATGAATACAATGAAATGCAGCATAAAATACTCAGTAACAAATGGATGAAGCTAGTGATCATCAATGTTCAAAGATACCAGTTTTTCTTGTTACAATCAAAGATATTAGCCAATTCATGATGGCCAGGAAAATGGATCTTCTGATTACATAGCAATAGTTGTTAAATAGCTTTTTTTTTTTTTAGGATTAAAGCTCATACTGGAGGGAGAGGAGACTAGCGAAGAGTAGTTAAAGATGACATTGAAAGGAGCAGCAAGCAGTACACATGCTGTTGCTTAAGAAGAAAGCCAAAGACAAATAGAAACTAAATAGTTTCTTAGTGTGTAGATTCATTGAGGGCCAGCCAACAATCTGTAACTCAGTAATTCTAGAAGTCTTCAAAATGTCCTGCTGAAAGCATACCAGCTAGTCAGTTCAGTGGATTAAGAATTAAATGCAGTGTAAAGTATACTTTAATGAAATTTTATAATATAATTTAACTGATAAAGCACTTGAGAATATTCCCTATAGAGAGAATGTAAATATTGGAAAGAGGATAAACTTTAGAGTTGCAGGATTAATTCTGGTACTTGATAGTTGTGTTGAATACTGGCTTTAATACTAATTATGTGAACAAGTTGTTTAACTTTGTTGTCTTAATTTCTCATCTTTAAAATGTATTTCAGGCATTATGAAATTAAGCAAAATACTATATGCACAGACCTAGTACCATTTAACACATAATAGATGGTCAATAAATAATAGTTTAATAATATTCTAAGTAACAATAACATATACATCAATAGCCAAATAAATGCACACTGAAGGATCACAACAGAGCTGGCTGCATTATAAAATCCATTTTCCATTTTTCCTCCAAAATAGAAATTCTGACTTTTTGGGTCATAGATGCCTTTGAGACTCTGATCATAGAGCAACATTGATCTTCTCTCAGGTGGGAGACTGGGGAGGTCACATTCATACAGTTTTACCTTTTTATAAAAGCCATTTTTTCTTTGATATATAACATTCATAATATTGACTCTGGAAGAACAAAAGCACATTTTTTTAAATGCTGTACTCATCTTAAGGTAATACAATAGACATATTTGTATGAGCCAAAAAGAGTAAGCAAAAAAAATAGGGATTACTGGGTTAGAAAATGGAACAGCTGAAATTCCGTGCTAGGTGTGAGGCCTCTAAAACTGTAGAATGCAGCTAGTCTCCATCAGAGTACCCTAGCCGTGTTCTGAATGAAAGGTTTTCAGAGAAAACAGCTAATATTCCTGGCCAAGTGAGTGTTTCTGATTCAGATTACATGAGCTGATTATCTTGAAAAGTTAACAGATGTTGAATGTTTATAGTAGCTTTTGTTTTGTTTTACTTATTTATAGTAAGTTTCACTTATTTGTTAGACACCATATCTATCTAAAGCAGTCTTATTCTCAAGGCAATCATTGTCTAAATGACATCAAATGATAAGCATTTTGGTAGAGCTAAATTTTTTACCATATTTTAAAATAAATACTAGATTCTTTAGTTTTCTTTATTTGTGGCTGTGATGTTCTAATAGAATATTTAGCTCTTCTATAGTGAACAAAACCTTTCCATGGTTCTAAAAATTGTTTTGCATGTAGTAAAATATAACAAACTTTACCGTCTTAATGATTTTTATGTCTGCAGTTCAAGTGGCATTAGTAACATTCATTTAAAAAATCAATATATATATAGTTTTTAAATGTTATTACTAGAGTATTTTTATAATAGCTTTACTTAATTTGTATTATCTCTTATTATAACTTAATGTGTTTGTATAATCAACATTCTAATTTATGACTCAGCTTCAACTAGAGAAATGCTTAAGAACTTGTAAGAGGAAAATAAGCAATTATATAAGCTAACTAGTTTTAGTTTGCCTTTGCTTTCCCGTATTTATCATAAATTCCCAATTTAAAAAATGGCCTAGTATTCCTTTTAGCATTATTATTATTGCTAATTTGTTTTTGACTTTTAGTCTACTTAGTAGCATTTTTTGAGTTAATATTGTTTGGGTTATTTCCAATAAACTTAATTTTTTAATATAGTCAAATTGAATTTTATCATTCTGTTTGCTATAACTCTCTTAAACAGAACTTTTTCATATCTGAGTATGAACTTAAAATCAGTTTTAAGTTCATATTCAGGTATTTTGTGTTTTAACACATGATTATAATTTGAAAAAAATTTAACTGTTTCCATTTTTGACACCCCAATTTCACTCTTAAGTTCTTTTTCCTTTGGCTGTTTTTACAGCTAAAGTAATTGTCTATTTAAAAGCCATTATTTTATATGTAAGAAAACTGCCATATAACTCTGTAAAAGGACTTACCATCGTCATACAACCCTGGACACAGACCTAGTCTGTGACTCTCAAATGGGTGCTCTTTTTTTTTCTGTACCCTCCTGTATTACCTGCCTCTTAATCTCTCAAATCCATCACTTCTCTCTCTCTCTCCCTCCCACTCCCACTACCCTAAATCAGCCCCCTCTCCACTTCCACGAGTGGACTGCTACATTTGGTCTCTCCGCCTTCATTCATATTGCACTGCAATTCATTCTCTCTGCTGCAACTAAAATGAGCTTTCTAAAATGTAACTCTGATCATATCACTGCTCAGTGCTTTCTCCCTAATATAATCTCTCTATTATGATTTCCCAGGCCTAGCATGACACCTGAATACCTCTCAAGTTTTATATATCACCTCATTATATTTTTCACTTCAGCCATTACTAACCTACTTGTAGTTCTCAGAATAGGCCCTGCTCTGTTCATCATTAGTATAGCAAGACAAGGAAAGACTCAAATTGTAAACTTGTTTTTTCAAAGATGACAAGCTGGCCAAGGCCCATTATTGACTACTATACATTCAAGGCTTGCCTTTTTAAAAGAAGAGTCATTCAAAACAATGAAGGAATAAGATTAACAAAAGAAGCATATACAGAAGGAATTTTTTTAAGAGAAAAGGTGGAGTATTTGGCAATAAGTATACTATTAGGATCATTGAATTTTCTAACTGGAAAACACTAAAGAGATCATCTAGTGAAGCACTTAAATTTAGTCAAATAATCTCCATAAAGACCTTATTTTTGGCTTAAGGTGGCATTAGTGTTATAGCTGAGACTGTCTAAAAATCACTTGACATAGGCCAGCATTCTAACCATATCATACTGACTCCTAAAGATAGTTTTCTCTAAAATACCTACTGTATTTCTTGAAATACAGTTATGAGTCATATAAATAAGCCCAAACTTTAATGTATCTAGGAGACATAGATTGGCATTGCTTTCCTGTCATGGCGCCTGTCACTGGGCATAGGAAGTATTTCAAAACAGGTCAGGGGACTTTGAAGCTTTTAAAGAATTAACGGTTAACTGCAGGTTGGGAGGGATCCTGAAAAACTGAAATGGATTTGGGAAATGTGTGCAGGAGCATGTTCCCAGGCACAGATCCCGTGCTTTATGGGACTAATGTCTCAGCCCCTTCTTCCATTATATTGACTGGAATTATCCCAACTAAAGATTTTGAGAATGCTATTGCATCATTACTAGTGTTTCAGTGGAACCACTTAGCAGACACTTTTCATACTCAAGTTTTAGTAAGTTTGAGGAAGGTAACTTTAGGACAGGAGTGTCAAACTCATTTTCACCAGGGGCCCCATCAACTTCGCAGTTGCCTTCATAGGGCCAAATATAATGTTAGGACTGTTTAAATGTAACTACTCCTTAACCGTTAAGTGAGAGCTCAGTGCTGCCGCCAGGTAGAAACAAGGTGCTGGGCCAGATAGAACAAGGTGGAGGGCCGGATTTGGCCCGTGGGCCTTGTGTTTGCCACCTGTGCTTTAGGTGGTCGATCAGATAGCACTCAAGTCTACACCCATGAGGCTTTGGGAAATGGGCTTACAAAGGACTTTTTTTACACTTTTGCTGTAGGATGAAGCTTATAGCAAGATTGATTTTAAGCAAGAAATGGTTATTATATGCAACTTCAAACACTGTAAACTGGGGGCAATAACACTGAAGTGGTTTGACACAGTCCCTGGTCTGGCATTGGAACCTTAAGTCTAGTGCATTTGGAAAACACTATAAACAGTTACTAGTCGATACTATGACAGAGACTAATAGGGATGGAGAGTGTCCATCATCACGTATAATGCTCAATGAAAGCCTCCATAAAGAAGTGACAATTAAGCAAAACCTGATCATATTCATGTATTTTCACAGTATTATGAACAAATTGGATAGACTAAGAAACTGTCACCATAATAAAATTTGTCATGAGTTTCTGATCTGTTTCTGAGGAAACTTAAAACTCATCTTACTTGTAAGTTACAGATGCCAGAACACTCATTTTTCAAACTACTTCCAAGCATATTGTAGCATATGTAAAAAAATTAAATCTGTTGACATCAATATAAAATAAGTTATTAAAATTGATTTAATTTTTACCTTCTCAAAGGAATCTGACATATAGTTTACATTGTTTTCCCTAGGAACTCAATAAAGACCTTCATTGTCACCATTTGTGCCTCCAGAACAAAGATTTGAAAGCACAAATTAAACATATGATGGATCTAGCTTGTCTTCAAGAACAGCAACACAGGCAAACTGAGGCGTAAGTACATATATTTACCTATTCTACAAATTTTAACACTGTAAATCTTAGGAACCTGAAGCATAGAAGTTCAGTTTTCCAAGTTTTATCTGGTATGGGATACATTATTTTTAAGTGTCTGCTAGCATCGGAAAGAAAGCATAACGAGTTTGAGAATATTGAGGAAATAAAAGATGTGATTCTTCTCCAAATAACTTTTTATAATGCTTTATGGTTTGAAAAGCATTTTTTGAATTGATTATTTTATGTAACATAGCTCAATGTCATGCAAAATTCCAAAGATACCTATATTATGAACAGGAATTTGTCTCTACCTATCTTTGAACTATCATTTCCTCTCTTAGAAGCACTCACTATTAATACCAACTAAATATTTAAGTAGGCAGTTTCTAAGTATTTATATCCAGAGTGATATTGTGCTGTCATTAAAATAATTACAAAAAAATGTCTACACTTTGTATCAAGTGTCCAATTTTTGTGTCATGCTCTCTGTACTAGCTCAGTAGTAACATCATGTGAACCTGTAGTAACATAATAGCAAAAATGTATTAACAGTCTTTATTTTTGTTACCTCGGATATGTTGATCAACTCCTTGAGTGTCACTGCCATGCTCTGGAAAAATGAGCAATTTATTTCTCTTAGAGCTTTCTGCTGGTCTAAAATTCTACTGGAGTTCTAGTAGTGTTCTCAAATAACTGGTAATTAATTTTTCATACTTTCTAATTAAAGGAAATAATAGTGTGTTAATTACTTTTAAAAGAAAAAAAAGGAAAGGAGAAACTTGATGGATCCTGTGAGTGCAAGCTCAACCTCGTCTCCCATGCTGTCTATATCTACCCCTTAAGTAGACATCGAATACTTAATAACTAGCACTTAAACCACTCGCAAGAGCTAAAATTATAAACGAAACATCAGTTTATTTTAATTATACTATATTTGCTATTTAAGACAAAGATGAATACATTCAAGATCAATTTTTGTCTCAAAATGGAAAAAAAAAAGATTTCTACTCTTATTTAAAAATATGGTGAACCAAAGCATTCCAAAGGTAGTACATCATAACAGAAAGAGTGTGAGTTTTGGAATTGGTCTTATACTAGTTTAAATTAGCAATATAACCTGGCATAAATTAACCGCACTAAGCCTTGGTTTTCTTCTAGTTAAAACAGATTATAGTACTTGTAAGGAATTTGAAAGAATTAAATGGCATAAAAGTAATGGCAGTGATAAATTATCTTAGCAGGACATTGTAGAGTAGAGGCAAAAGCTTATTTAATTTATAAAGTACTAACAGGAAAAAAGAAATTCAACCAGGAGCACATTACCCAGCAAAGTTATCATCCAGAATAAAAGGAGAGATGATTTTCCAGAGGGGGAAAATCCAAAGAAGAATTTACAACGACTTTAAAATAAAGACTGTATTAAGAGTCAGAGAATGGCATGACATAATAATAAGGGGTTAATCCAGCCAGCGGTTATACCATTTGTAAATATTATGCCCCCAACATAGGAGCACCTAAATACATAAAGCAAACATTATCATACCTAAAGGGAAAAGTAGACAGCAATACAATTATAGTAGGAGACTTTAATACCCCACTATATCTATGAACAGATTATCCAGACAGAAAATCAGTAAGGAAACATCGGCCTTCACTGACACATTAGAGAAAATGGACTTAACAGACATATACAGAACATTTCATCTAGAAGCAACATAATACACATTCTTCTCAAGTGAAAATGGAAAATTTCCCAGGACACATCATATGTTATCACATAAAACAAGTCTTAACAAGTTTAAGAAGATTAAAATAAGATCACATACCTTTCTGACCACAGTGATATGAAAGTACAAATCAAGTACAAGAAGAAAATGAAAATTTACAAATATGTGGAATTTAAGATATGTGGATCAAGGAAGAAATCAGAAGTGAAGTAACTATAGCCAAGTGCTGAAAGCACTAGTGCCCATCAGTAAACGAGTGGATCAAAACATCAGTTCACTTACAGAATGGGATACTACACAGCAGGAAAAAAGAAGGAACTGCTACTCTTTGGTACAGCGTGGATGGAACTGGAGACTATTATGCTAAGTGAAATAAGCCAGGTGGTAAAAGACAAATACCATAAGATCTCACCTATAAGTGGAACCTAATCAACAAAACAAAAATGAGTAAAATAGAACTAGAGACTTGGAAATAAAGAATAGACTGACAGTGACTAGAGTGGGGAGGGACAAGGGGATAATGGAGGAAAAAAGGGGAAGAGGCAAGTCAAGGAACCAGTGGGCACAGACAGTGGGGTGGGAATTGACTGGGAGCAAGGGTTGAGGGGCAGGAGAGAGTGATGGGAATAAATATGGGACAACTGTAATTGAACAACAATTAAAAAAGTGAAATAAAAATAATGCCTTGAGACAAATGAAAATGAAAATACAACATACCAAAATTTATGGGGTGCAGCATAAGCAGTTCTAAGTGGGAATTTGGTAGCAATAAATGTCTACTTCAAGAAGACATATCAAATAAACAACCTAACTTTGAATATCAAGGAACTAGAAAAATAACACACAAAGCCCAATGTTAGAAAGAAGGAAATAACAAAGATCAGAGCAGAAATAAATGAAGTAGACAAAAGAAAAATGTAGAATGGGTCCATGAAACCAAGAGTTGTACTTTAAAAAGAAAAACAAAATTGACAAACCTTTAGCTAGACTCTCCCAAGAAAAAAGAAAAGAGAAGGCTTAATTGTATAAAGTCAGAAATGAAAGAGTAGACATTACAACTCACCACAGAAATACAAAGTGTCTTAAGAGTCTACTACAAACAATTATACACCAACAAATTGAACAACCTAGAACTATTTAGAAACATACACCTACCAAGAATGAATCATTAAGAAATAGACACCTGAGCAGACCAATTCCTAGTAAGGGGATTGAATCACTAATTGAAACCTCCCTACAAAGAAAAGTCCATGACCAGACAGCCTCAGCAGTGATTTCTATCAAACATTCAAAGAACACCAGTTCTTCTCAGACTTCTCCAAAAAACTGAAGAGTCTATTTTATGAGGCCAGCATTACTCTGATAGCAAAACCAGAGAAGTACAACATAGGAAAACAAAATTATAGACCAATATCCCCAATGAACATTGATGTAAAAATTCCAACAAAACATTCTAACTCAACAATAAGTTAAAAAGATCATACACTGTGATCAGCTGGGATTTATCCCAGGATGCAAGGGTGGTTCAACATTCTTAAATCACTCAATGTGGTACATCACATTAACAAAATGAAGGATAAAAATCACAAAAGTATTTGACAGAATTCAACATCCATTTATGATAAAAAACTTTCAGCAAAGTGGATGTAGTGTGAACATACCTCAACATAATAAAGGACATATATGACAAGCCCGTAGGTAATAATTATCTTTAATGGTGAAAAGATGAAAGCTTTTCCTCTAAGAACGAGAACAAGTTAGGGATGCCCACTGTCACCGCTTTTATTGAATACAGTATTGGAAGTCCTACCCACAGCAATTAGACAAAAATAAAAAAAACCTCCAAATTGGAAAGGAGGAAGTAAAATGCATTATATGCAGACGACATGTATATGGAAAATCCCAGACTCCCCCAAAACTGTTGGAACTAATAAATTAACTCAGTAAAGTTGCAGGATACAAAATTTACAGAAATCATTTGGATTTGTGTTTCTATAGACTAACAATAATCAGAAAAATAAATTAAAATAATTTTATTTATAATTGCATTAATAGAGTACCCAGAAACAAATTTAATTAAGCAAGTAAAAGATCTGTGCACTGAAACTATAAGGCATTAATTAATGAAAGAAATTGAAGACTATACAAATAAATTGAAAAATACTCTGTGCTCATAGAGTAGAAGAATTAATATTGATAAAATGTTCACACTACCCAAACCAATCTGTAGATTCAGTGCAATTTCAGTCAAAATCCTGCTGTCATTTTTCACAGAAATAGAAAAACAGTTCTAAAATTTGTATGGAACCTCCAAAAACTCTGAATAGCCAAAGCAGTCTTTAGAAAGAGCTAAATTGGAAGCATTGTGGTTCCTTATTTAAAACTATGTAACAAAGCTATAACAAAACAGTGTGGTACTGGCACAGACACAGGCACATAGATCAGTGGAACTGAATAGAGAGCCCAGAAATGAACCCGGGCATATATATATGGTCAACTAATTTATGGCAGAGAAGCTGAGAATATACAATGGGAAAAGGACAGTCTCTTCAATAAACGGTGTTGGGAAAAGTGGAGAACAGCTGCTTGTATACAAATAAAACATACCACACATACAAAACGACTCCAAATGAATTAAAGTCATCAACATAAGACCTGAAACAATAAAATTAGAAGAAAACATGGGTAGTAAGCTTCTTGACATTGGACTTGGGTGATGATTTTTTGGATTTGACAGCAAAGTAAAAACAGCAATAAAAGCAAAAGTAAACAAGTGGGACCACATCAAACAAAAGCTTTCACTTAGCAAAGAGCAAGCCATCAACAAAATGAAAAGCCAACCTGAATGGGAGAAATATTTGCAAATCATATTCAAAATATATCAAATCTCATACAACTCAGTATTAAAACAATCTGATTTTAAAATGGGAAGATGATCTAAATAGCCATTTTTCCAAAGAAGACATACAGGTGGCCAACATCACTAATCATCAGGGAAATGCAAATAAAAACCATAATAAGATACCACTTCACATATGTTAAAATAGCTACTATCAAAAAGACAAGTGTCGTCAAGGATGTGGAGAAAAGGGAATGTAAACTAATACAACCACTATTGAAAATATGGAGGTCCTTCAGAAATTTAAAAATAAAATTACCATATAATCCAGCAATCCCACTTCTGAAAAAAAATTAAAACACTAATTTGAAAAGATATATGCACACCCTAAAAGTGTGTATGGAATATTATTCAGCCATAAAAAGGAATGAAATCTTGTTGTTTGCAAAAACATGCATGGACCTTGGGGGCATTATTCTAAGTGTAATTAGTCATACATTAAAAGACAAATAACATGTTCTCACTTACATGTGGAATCTTAAAAAAAAATAAAGAGGAAGCTCATCGATGAAGAGTACAGACTCTGATTGCCAGGGGCTGAGGGTGGGGCATGATTAAAATAAGCGAAGCTTGTGGAAAGGTACAGTCTTCCAATTATAAAATAAGTAAGTCATCAGGGTATAATATACAGAAGGATGACCTTAGTTAATATTAATGTATTGCATATTTGAAAGTTGCTAAAAGATATCTTAAAAGCTCTCATCCCAAGGGAAAAAAATCTGTAACTGCTTGTGGTAATGGATGTTAACTAGACTTATTGTGGTGATCATTTCACGATATGTACATGAATCAGAAAAAGAATGAATGAATGAATGCATAAATACATGCATACAAACATACGTACATGCATACGTACATAACATGTTGGCATTCCCTGTGACCACCTCCAGATTTACTAGCTTTGCTAGAATGACTCTCAGGACCCATCGTATAGTTGTACTCTTAGTTATGATTTATTAAAGCAAAAGTGTGCAAAACAAAATCAGCAAAAGTAAAAGGAGAATGGGGCAACATCCAAAGAAAGCCAAATGTAAGCTTTCAAATGTCCTATTTCAGTGAACCCACATGGGATGTGCCTAAGTCCTTCAGCAAAAGTTGTGACAACATATGTGAAATGTTGTCTACTTTTGGAATCTCATTAGATAAATACTTAGCACACAGGGTTTTTATGAGTAGCTGGTCACGTATGCACCCTCTGCCTCACATGTACCCAAAACAGACTTTCCAAAAGGAAAGCAACTCTTACAAATAACCCACACTGTTTATATAAACAGTTCAAGCACAGTGAGACACTCTTTATCAATTCTGAAAATAATGAGACTGCTGTCAAAATCCAAGGTTCAAGGTACCAGCCAAAGGCCGACATTGCTAGCAAATCTTTCTAAGAATAGTAGTTAACTCCTCTCTGCATAGCACGTAGTTAGTATAGGTATTCAGTAACTAATTGTTTTTATTGACTTTCTAATTAATGACTGAAGTACACCCCATCCTCACCAAAATGAAGGTGTCACAGATTATTTATTTATACTACTATCTAAATATTTAAGACTCCTGAGTAAGTAGTAAAGCGATTATTTCCTTGTGTTAAAATTAATGCCTATTCTTTTCCCAATGACCTATTTATACAACGGTCTGTTCTCTTAAATGTGACAGGTCAACCGGATCACCAGGACTGAATCATTTCAAGATTACTCATGTTGCTTGACAGCATCTTTCTTAATTTAAAAGTTAGGAACCATTGATCAAGTGTATAAATTTATAGCTATTTAGCTGTGGCATTTCTTCAGTGAACAGTTACATGGAGGTCTAACACGTAGCAAGATATATTCAATACTGCTCTAATTAACAACTATTGGGAAGATTCTGAGTCAGAGCCAAGAATTGAGTGTCCCACTGATTTCCCTATACCCTCCATTCTTGTCCACAACCTTTCTCCTTGAACCCCCTTGGAATAGCTTTGAAGGCCATTGTTTAGCTCATGTAGAGCTAACTGAAAGGAAAGATGAGTTGCACTTTTTTGTGTGTGTTTTTTAATGTTGTATGCCTAAAATGAGTCTCATCATTTGATATACTGTATATTTTTTTAATTTTAATTTTGTAGTATTTAGTAACAACAACAACAATGTATTTGGTTTGAACATCAGATTATGCTTCACAAAAAGCTTTTATATGTATTTAACTCATTCAGCTCCCTAAACAGTCTCCTCCTATAAGTAGTGGCTGTCTAATCAATTGCCGTGTGATAGAGGAGAAACCTCAGTTGTGCCTTACTCATGATAATACGGAAGCAAGTGAAGACTAGCTGAGTACAGCCTGGTGCTCGTGATTCCTACCCAGGGTGCTTTCCAGTTTATCCTCATGTATTAAGAATGTGTTGATGTAGTTGATTGAAATATTCTAAAAGGAATGTATACACAGGGAATTATTTGAATGACCTGCTATTATTTTGGATGTTACATAGAACTTTAATAATGTATTTCAAATATAGTATTTCTCTCTCCTTTTTGGTCAACTTCTCTATATAGGGTATTGAATGCTTTACTTCCTACCCTGAGAAAACAGTACTGTGCATTAAAGGAAGCTGGCCTGTCAAATGCTGCTTTGGAGTCTGACTTCAAAGAAATCGAGAATTTGGTTGAGAGGAAAAAAGTGGTCGTTTGGGCTGACCAAACTGCCGGACCTACCGAGCAGGGCGCTGTGCCCGCGGTCTCCCTGCTCACGGCCTTCCCCCAGCTTGCCCCAGTGCAGGCTGCTGCTTGTAAGTACGGCTTTCCTTTTATTAGGTAAACAGTGACTTCTCTAGACTGGGGCAGCCTCCTTTATATATCGGTCTACAATACCAGTTAATTTTTTAAATAGGGTTGACTATTTTGTGAGAATTAATGGGGAAATTAGCTTCAGAATCGTTTCAATTAACCAGTATCTTTCACAGGTCTAAGAGCAAGTATGCTTGATATCCAAATATCTCTAACAATAAAACCTTTAAGCTATTTTACCCATTTTTGATAAACTAATTTTACTTCCTTCTTTAAAATTAAACATCTATTAAGGACTGAAGATTATAATTAAGCATATCACAATTGTTAACACATAATAAGCTATTCTTAAGTTCTAACAGTAAAGAATTTACTGTTTTTCTATTCGCAGATCACTGTATATCTCACCTCATAAGTGTGCATGGAACATCTACTCTTGGTTTAAAAAAATTCAGATGACATAGAAGTAGAATGCCCTCTTTGACTTTCCCCAGAACTTCAGTCTTGTGTCCTGTCTCAGAGATAAATGCTGTTAATAGTTTGGTTATGTTTGCAGAGAGAGAGAGAATGAATTTGTATTAGATAAGCTAACTTTTTAGCTTTTTGTTAAGTTTCATGTGAATGCTCGTGCATAAATTTGAGTACATGCATGAAGAATCTACTTTGTATTCTTTAACAGTTGTGACCATCCAGAGAACAGAGGTACCATAATTTACTCAATCGTTGTTCCTTTGGTGAATGGTGCATCAGAGAGCGTGCCTGCATGTTCAGCTTTGTGAGTGTGTACCTGGTTCCTAAAAGGTGATTTGCTGAGTCAGAGGACAACTACTTTTTTTAAATAAGAAGTAATCTGTCAAAGTCTCAGAATTTCCTTGTACCAAATGTGTGCATATTTTATCTTTACCTCAACCCAGAATAATAACAGCAACAGTAGACTATTCTCTGTGTTCTTTTTTTAAATTTGCAACACTCAGATGACTAGTGAGGTTGTTTCATCTTGTCTGATGTATCTTATATTTACTGCAGTTGGTGACATTTTGTTTGTTCTCTTGCTTGTTTGTTTATTTGTTTGGAGTGCCTTAGGGTTTTGCTTATAGTTTCAACTGCCCTCATGCTCCACTCTCTCTCCTCCAAACTTCCTTCTTTCTGGAAGTCTGAATCTTCCCAAGGCCCTACTTATGATTCCAACGCTGATGCTAGGGAGGTTGCCACTTTGTTTAGAGAGTTTTAGTCCATAATACAACACCAGAGTAAATCTGTTGAGTAGTTGGTCTATTGATTATTGTTTATAATCACCTCATAGTCTATTCCCCAGTCTTTTTTCCTGAGTTCACAGATTGGGCAAAAGCAGTTCTCATATAAATAGCAGCTGGGGTCCTAATATTTCTTTTCTGCATTTCCCATTGATCTGATCCATCTGCTTTTCAACTTCCAAAAGTTACCCTGTTTCTCCTGTTGGCAACTGTTACTTTTTCCTATCACTTGGTATTATGGTAACAGATTTTAGGAGGGGATGAGGCTCATCTCTAGATTTGTGTATTTGATTTTATTTATTTTAGTATTATCCTTTCCTGTCAGAACAGCCCCTCAAATATTTGCTGTGTTGGTTTTTTGTCTTGGATGCTTGTTTTCTGTTTTATTGTAGATTTTGTTTTCTATTTCATTGTATCTGCTCTTACTTTCATTACTTCCTTTCTCTGTCTTTCATTATCTACTTTTACTAGGTTTATGTTACTGTTTATGCTCCAGCCTATTTGGGGTTATAGATTTATAGCTTAATTGAATTGTATTTGGAGAAATTACTTTATATGGTTTTAATCCTTTGAAGTTTGTAGATACTTACTTTATGCCCACCATATAGTTAGCTTATATAAATGTTCCAAGTATGCTTTTAAGGAATATATGTTTTGTAGGTTTTAGTTTCAATATTCTATGTGTCAGTTCAAATTGGTTGTGTTCTTTAAATCTTATTTTTACTGACTTATGTTTTAATTTATGTTCTATCGTATACTGAGGAGACCTATTAAAAATTCCTCTATTCCTGTGGATTTTTCCATTTTGTATGTCTTTTATTGCTGCCCTAACAAATTAACATAAACATATCAACTTTATCTCAAAGAGTTCTGTAGGCCAGAAGCCCAGCAGTTTCAATTGGTTAATCTGCTTAGAGGTTCACAAGGCCAAAAGCGAGGTGTAAGCCCACTCAGTTTCTTATTTGGAGGTTTTAGGGGAGAATGTGCTTCTAAGCTCATTCTGGTAGTTAGCAGAATTCAGTTCTACGTGGCTGTTTGGCTGAGATCCGTGTTTTCTTGTTGGCTGTTGGCCAGGGGTCATAAGTTTGTAGAGGTCATTCATCTGTCCTGGCACATGACCCTCTTCATCGTTTCATCTCCTAGCCAACAAAGCAGGTCAAGTCATTTTCACACTCTGAATCTCTCTGACCTTCCCCTCTGTCTCATGTTGACTGCCAACAGTTAGAGGAAGTTCTCTGCTTTAAGTGCTCAGAATGGTTAGATTGAGGCCACTGGGTAGTCTAGGACAGCAGTTTTCAACTGTTTTCATCTCATGGCACACATAAACTAATTATTGTAATTCTGCAGTGCACCAAAAAATATATCTGTTGCCACTCTGACCAAAAAAATAGGTTTCATTTTGATTGATTCACACTGGACAGCTATTGTTGCTTGGCTGTTGTCACTTTTAATTTGACAATTTAAGGGAAAAGAGGTCAGTGCCCCTGACTAAATAGTCAGGTATTGCATGTTTTAAAAATTTTTATGGCAAACCAGTTGAAAATCGCTGATCTAGGATAATCTCCATATTTTAGAATTCTGCAAAAGGTGATAATCATGTTTCTAAAGTTAAGAATCCCTTTCATTGCACCTGGAATAGTGCTATACACAGAGTGGGTGCTTGAGTGTGGGTTAAAACAGTAAACTGGTAAATTCTCTACTCATCTTCAAGGCTTAAGTATAAAATTATTTTTTTAAACACTTGAAAAATTAAAGGATTTCTTTTATACTAAAAGAATAAGATAAAATCCTATACCATTAATTACATCTGCAAAACCATTTTTGCCACACAGTGTGATATACTCACAGGTTTCAGGTGCTGGGCCATGAGCATCTTTAGGGGGAGAGGGTGTTCTGCCCACCACACAGTACTCTGCTTAGTTCTGCCAACTTTTGCTTTCTTTTATGGATATTATTATATCTGTATATTTCAGAATTAGAATCACTACATCTTTTTATTATAAAATTACCCTCTAGTATTTTTTTTTACTTTTAACTTCAATATTAATATAACAGCTGTGCCACTTTTCTGTAATATCCCATTTTTTCACCTCTGTGAGCTTGGATGCTCTATACTCTACATTCTTTTAGTAATTACTCTTTGGTTAACATATATCCTTGCTTTATCAAAGTCTGTTTATCAAAGTAACTGTTACTTCTTCCCTCTTCTCAGACAGTGCTAGAAGCTTAAAATTCTTTAACACCTTTAACCCTTTGACGTATATACCATTGTTAAAATGCACCTTATTTTTCTTTACTTATTAAACCCGTAAATATTATTTTTGTTGTCTATACAGTCAGTTCATTCATATTTACTTTTTTGTTCTATATATTTTTAGCATCTGTGTCTTTTCACCCAAGACATTTTTTGTTTCATCTAAAGAATCTTTTGCATTTCATTTCCTTTACACTGGTTGTACTAGTAATGAATTTTCTTAGTTTTTATGCATCTGAAGATATATCTATTTTACATTTCTCTCTTGAAGACTGTTTTGCTGGATATATAAT
Organism: Carollia perspicillata; assembly: GCA_004027735.1. Lineage (NCBI taxonomy): Eukaryota > Metazoa > Chordata > Mammalia > Chiroptera > Phyllostomidae > Carollia > Carollia perspicillata. Next base: position 42,888 of record PVKM010000841.1, on the reverse strand, counting down.
TTCAGTTTAGTGTTCTTTTCTTTTAGCACTTAAACATTATTATCTTCTGGCTTTTGTTGTTGCAGTTGAAGTGATTTTCATTCTAAGTGTTGCTTTCTTGAATGAAATCTGACTTCTGGCTTCCTAAAATATTTTCTGTTTTGGGGGGAATTTTAGTAGTTTTGTTGTGTAGTGCCTATGTAATTTTATTTCTGCTTCTTCTACTTGGATTCATAGAATTTGTGGGTGGGTAATCTTTCATTAGTTTTCTAAAGTTCTTCACCATTATATCTTCAGTTATTACTGTATTTTGCCAAATATAATTGCACTTTCTTGCCCAAATTTTTGAGGGAAAATAAAGATGTGCATTATACCTCAGTAGTACCAGAAATACCTTGTATCTGTTCTTGTTTTTTGTATTTGGTATATAAAATTTCTTGTACCACAATATGTTCAAAAATAAATGCTAAAATTCCTTGATAATACAAAAAAAGTATCTAAATGTAAATAAATAAATCTATGAATTAAAAAATTAAAATGAAAGATGTTTTTCCTGAAAGTTTGGGCCAAAAACGTGGGTGCTCATTATACACAGGAATGCATTATACATGGCAAAATATGGTATTTCTGCCACTTTTGTTTTCTCCCCTATTTCTAGGACTCCAGTTTTATTGCATAGTAATTTGTCATTGTCTTATCTGTATGCCTTTTACTTTCTCCTGGTTTTCATTGTTTTTTCTCTCACTGGAAATTTTTTTCAGGTATTTTATAGTTTAATGTCTGCTAATTTATCCAACATGTATTTGCAGAATTGTTTGTAGAAATACTTTGCATCTTCTGAGGAGTACAGTTGCTTTATCCAGCCTCCTGAAGCATTAGCAATCCCAAATCACTTCAGTTCAATGTTAGAGACTGAGATAATTTGAAACTGACCTTCTGAGAGGGCCTGCCTACCTCTGCTTTATCCTCTGGAGTTCAGGTGTTCAGGGTACCAACTCAAAGCAGGAGGGTTTAAGAACAACTCCTCTTTGTGGGTGCTACATCCCTGTCCCAGCACCCAGGCTCACAGAGCTCTCAACAATGTTCCGAAGCATTTGTGCCACCTCCTCCAGCATCGGCAAACAGCCTCCCTGGGAAGTAGCCTCCAACCACTTCCTGACACTTGCCTGTAATTCTTCACAATTCTGTTCGCTGTCCTGTGCCTTGAAGCATATGTTTTTTGATATTTTTCCAGATATTTTATTTGCCTTTAATAGAGAGGCTTGTCTGAATTACCTAGGCCTCTATTAAGTCCCTAATATTATATTTTTACATTAAGATGACAGAGAAGTGGGATATGTATAATTTTTCTTTTATAAAGCGTTAAAACTGACCTAGTTGAGATCTTTAAAAAGAAACCTTAAGATTTTTTTCCAGATTCTTTCATACCTTTGGGCCCTGATACTTTCTGTGTAATGTATTCAAGATGTTAGAGAGGAAATAGGGTTTTAACACCAAGATTGAGACATACTGACCACCTGTTATATGATAGTCATTATTCATTATTTAAAAATCCACATTTTACTTACAATGTAATTACACAGACTATACCTGTCAACAGTAAAACAAAACATTTATTTGGCTCTTAACTCCTTTTCATAGTATTTTCAAAAGGAAAGACAGTTAAAATGTTACATTACATAAATGTGTGTTTTCTTCTCAAAATGTTTCAGAAGGTGGGTTTTGTTTTGTTTCTCATTAGTTTGTTGTCTTAATATTTTATTCACATGACTTCATAGATTAACTATTTGCTTAGTGCATACTGTATATTCCGTGAACTATGTTGCATACATTATGAGTGGAGTCAAAGGTGAATAACAGGGAGGGGGTAGAAAATGAGGCCACTTATAAATATTTGTTTTTCAGCCCTGTCTGGTGTGGCTCAGCAGATTGAGCACAGGCTGTGAACCAAAGGGTCACTGGTTCCATTCCAGGTCCGGGCATATGCCTGGGTTGCATGCAGGCCAGGTCCCCAGTGGGGGCCACGTGAGAGGCAGCCACACATTAATGTTTCTCTCCCTCTCTTTCTCCCTCCCTTCCCCTGTCTCTAAAATAAATAAATAAAATCAGGGAAGCCTTCACTGATAAAATTTGAAGGAGTTCACAGAAGTAGTAGCCCTGTGCATATCTGGGAGAAGAGTCATTTTCAGGCAGAAAGAATAAGTACTGCAAAATCTCTGACACGGGTGTTTGCTTTGCATATTCGTGGAATGGCAAGAAAGATATGTAACTAACTGGTATAAAGGAGAAGAGGAATAGACAGTGATGAGATCATAGGGAGCAAGGGAAGCAAGGAAGACCACTTAGAGCTTTGAGGGGCGTGATAAGGACTTAGGCTTCTACTCTGGACAAAACAGGGATCTTAACATGATCTGAGGAGATTGTGTTTTAAAAACATCCCTCTGGCTACTGTGTTGAGAATAGATTGTGGCAAGGGTAGGGGCAGTAAGGAGAGCACTGCAGGAACCCCAGTAAAAGATGGTGGTGGCTTAGAACAGGCTGGTAGCAGTGGGCGTGGTGACAGGTGGTCAGATTCTAATACATTCTGAAGGTAGAGCCAGCAGAATTTTTCATGACAAATTGGATTTGGGATGTGAAAGAAAGAAAGGTCAGGGATGACTCTAAGATTTTTTAACTTGGCAACTGAAATAATCATAATCAAGTCATCTTAAAAGAAATAAGGAAGACCTCCTTATAAGTTTATAAGGAGGTGGTAGATAATCAGGAGTTCATTTTGAAGCGTTTTAGTTTTGCCTAAGATATACCCAGGTGGAGACATCATGTGAGCAGTTGAATGTAAGAACTTGGGAGTTCAGGGGAGCAGCCTAAATCGAAATACAGCTTCAAGACTTGTTAGCATTTAGGTGATACTTAAAGCCACAGGACTAAAGGAGAGAGCATCAGGGTATTATTAACTCTTTCCTGTAAGATGCATGTTGTAGGTATTCTTGAAGTTTATCATTCACTCTTAACTTTGTTTCAGAATTCCATTTTAAAACTTTTATTCAATAAAATAGCTTCATTTTTTTCCATCTGCCTTTGGAATCATTGGAAAGGCCTTCTCATCTATAAGGGTTTTTTTTTTTTCACATTTATTTTCTTCAAATTTATTTTAATATAACAGGCAAGCATCCAACTTAATTTTTTCCAAAGAGCCTGTCATTCTTGTATGAAAGATTTACAGTCCCTCCTTATGGCATCTTTTGTTTTACATATACTAAGTAGTCATGTATAATTCTGTTTATTGGGTTTCTACTCTATTCTTTTGCCTATTTGTCTATCCCAGAGATAGTAGTATTGTTTAAATAACTGATAATTTATTGTTTTTAATATATAGCAGTCTTAATCTCCCTCTGTTATTCTTTGTTTTAAAAATATTCTTGGCTGTCCCTTACCAAGAAATCAGTCTTTCAGTAATTTTTATCCAATTCATTGGCAATACAATCTTTTAAAAATGTGTAAATTAGTTTTGTCGTCACATCTTTTTCATTTCAAATCTTCTCACTCTAGAATAGTTTGTCTCTCCATATGCAAATCTTCCTGTAGATCCCTCAACGGAATTTTTAATTTTCTTCACATGTGTATTATACATTTGTTATTAAAGATATCCCTAGATACAGTCTGTTATATTTTTGTTATATGGACTGTTTTTATTTTCTTATATTAATAAGACTGTATTACTTTTTTAAGTGAAACTAACTTTTTAAATTTTGATAATTTTAATAGTTTACCAATGTCAGTACTTGATTTTGGGATAGTTATTTGACTTGAAGTTTTTGTCTAAAACTCCATGTCTGTTGACTTGGAGTAAAACACGTCCCTATTTTGGGTCCGGAAAACAGCAAGTGCACCCACTGAGGGCCGTGCAGGGTGGGGGTGCTGGCAGCAAGGCTTATTTATGGAACTGATAAAACTGCTGACATTAAATGAAAAGTCAAGATTTCCTCATTATCCATCTGGAAACTCACATTTGGTAATATTTCTGTCTCTAACCTTTCCTTTTCCTAAAGTTTGCACCCTGTGTCAGTGGTTTTATCTTCAAGTACAATAAAAGAAAAGATACTGGTATGACTATAGCACAGATATTCTGATTGAATATAGAGTTCCAATGTAAGTTTAGATTTTCTCTAAAATTACTTGAGGAGATGGCAGTATCATTTTAAAAATAAGAAACCTCTATTCTAATTATGAATTAGCAAAATGCTTGTATAAACTTAATCTTCCTTTTTTATTTGTCAACAAAACTTCTGACTAATAACAAGCAGTAGTCATACTTGTAGCCCTAAGTACATTTTATTTGAACCCCGGTTTTATACACAAGACTGTGTTCAGTTACTCTTCTGTCAGTGCAAATGTTACTATAAATTAAAAGGTTTTTGCATTGTCTTTTTTACATGTTAAGTAAGCATGAATACTAGGGAGATGAGACTGAGAGGAAAACATGGTATCTGCTTTTTCCCACAGACAAGAGTTAGAAAGTTATGGTTGATTTATTGCTCAGAGTGCTGTATTAATTTAAAGGACTGTGACAATTCTTAACACTATGTGGGAAAATGTATTCTCTCTGTAATATTTGTAAGTAACTGATATTATCTGTGTAGACATTAATACCACAGTAACCACAATAGTGCTTTATAAAAGCATTATAAAATGTGTTAGTTTGATTAATTCAATAGTAGCTTAATGTTACCTATGTCTTAAATAGCTAAAATTTATTTACCTGTGTCATTTGCAACTATGAATTCCATGAGTCACAGGGCTGTTAAAAAGAATCCAGATTTATGATTAGTACAGTAATTGTATCAATCATTTGTAGCCCAGAAGTGTTTATTGAAATACATATATTAATATTTGATTTCACTTTAGGACTTTGCCAACTCATTTTAATTTAGCATAGTTTCCCAAAGTACCTTCTCACGCACGTACTGACATGAGTGCTAGCAAAAGAAAAATCTTTGCCATCATTTTGTACCAAACCTCAATTAGATCTTACCCCATTCATCAATGTCTCCCTGTCGTGAACCCTACTTTGCAGCCTGTGACTCATGTTTGCTAAATACTGCATTCTGCTTGTTACACTAACATACAGGTCTGTAAATCTCTTAAGTCTGCAGTCTCAAGCTTTTGATAAATTAGTCCTCTGGGTAAAAATCATTCAGGACACATGATATAGGACATCAAAAGACGACCCCAGAAGGCCTGCCCATTTTTTTAAGAGAGATTTTTAAGTCATTAGTGATAAATTGTCCAGTCTCTTTATTTAAAAGAACCATCTGTGGAGTATTTCAAACAGTTAAAAATAAATGTAGAGCCAGGCTACCTAAGAAACCACATGAAATTGCCAGTTAGTAATCATATTTTAAAGGTTTATTTAAAACTGAGAGAGAATAGAATGATGTTTCTTTATTCAATTCAGAGTTAAGATTGCTAAACTACATGATTTCTAGAACATGGGGATGTCATTGTTAAAGTAGATGAGGGTTTATATCATTATACTTGGGCCTTTCATTTTTTGCTACTAGGAAACACCAATTTGTAAGTTATTTTTTAATTTTTTTTCTTTGTAACAAGCATATGATTTAACATTATTTGGATGTGACTTATCAATAATTGGATTTAAGGTCATTTCTTTTAATAATTAAAAGAATTATTTAAAAATGTTTCTAAAAATGATTAAAAGGACATTTCCTAAAACTTTAGGAAAATAGACAAAGCCACTTTGTTTTTGTCTATTTTCTAGTGAAATGCATGCTGGATGGCTTACAACAACCTTCTGTTTTGCCTGCTATTTCTTAGACTGCTATTTCCTGATTCGTCTGTGTATAGATGTTACAATTTCTCATTCAGAGATGGAGATTTCACTCATTTACACCATTGCTTTATTTCTTCTTCCTGATTTGCTAATGTGCCCGGATACTGTATAACACATATCTTCGCAGGATTTTATAAGAAGCGGCATATATTATATGTAATAGAATATTACATATATACTTATATTACTCTATATAACATTAATCCCAAAGCTTAAGAAAAATTCCTATAATAAATAAAAAATAAATGTTATTTTAAAAATATTTTAAAAGGAAGGATATACTAACATTTCTTAAAACTACATTTAGAAAGATAGATGTAAAACAACTGTTTTTTTCTTACTGGAATCATTTCAGAATCCCTACCTAAATCCATGGGGTAGATTTCTTGGAGAAATGAAATATTTGAAAGATAGAAATAATCAAGTAGAGTAGATTGTGCTCACAGGCAAACTTAAATAACTTAAAGAACAACACAGCCAATAAATACATTTCAGATGTTTCTCTTGAGGTACAAGCAGTCAGTTTATCTAATGTCTCTTCACGTACCTCTTCATGAGGCTCCTATGTTTCATTAACAAAGTCAAAATATCCAATGTATTACTTTTATTACGTTGCCTTTAGTTGATCACATTCCTTAAAAATCCCAGAAATCTTAGGGGAAGAGATGGCAAATATCACAAACTTTGTTTACTTCATTAACCACTTAACCAATTTCAAGTTTTTAGTCATAATTTGTTTTAACCACTTAGCAAATTTAATTTAGTGGGCCAGGCAAATTAATTCTAATTTCATTTTGATTTCCACTGTTGTTTTGATTTTTAGCTTATGTTAACATTTTATAGTATTAATATAGTACATTTTATTCCATACAAAGTACACAAATGTTATTGTACTTACATTGTAATCCAGGGAAAATTGTGTTAGGATTTGGATTATTACTGATGAAAATTGTATTTTTTTCTCCCATCTAATCCACAACTTTCATGCTTGCATTTAGAGTTCATTTTGAGAGTGGCTTTAATACTTGAAAGTCTTTTGAAAGGCTTTAAAACTTGGCAGTCTCAACAAAATGTTTTTGTCTGACTTCGTATCTAAGTCTCTGTATGGACTTAGAGTAAACAAAACTTTTTGAAGCGGGAATCTCTAGCCATAATTCAGGAACAGATGAATAGAACACTAACCACTTTATTCGGAAATGCACATTTTCAGTTGTATGTAAGATGCCTTAAAGCATCATATAAATATTTTAAGATGTTTCCTTAACTATTAATGGATAAGTATTACAAAGACTAAGATTGGGTTCATTAAACAAAACTGATTGCAGGCTTTCGCACAGGCTCTTCTGTGTCTTCCAGCAGACCGGCTCTGATGGCTTCAAAAATCCTGGTTTGAATTGTAGCACGTAATCATTTTAAAAGTTATGTTATTTGATGACAACACTTGAGCTGCCTACCTTATTTCCTAAAGTAGGAGTCTATTAAGTTTCTAGCGTCGTATGTGCATATTTGCTAAGGTGTCATTTTTAAGAGAACAGCTTTATGACTTAAAAAGGCAATCGGGTACATAAAACTATTACTTCATTACTATGTGCCTTCAACTATGTGAGGTATTTATAAGCCTAAAAAATCATCTTCAATTTCAGGATAACTGTATGAGACCTTTATAAATAAAGTAATGACTAAGTTATTTTTCACTGAACAAATTCTCTCCAGGTAGATCCTAAACTGTTCTTTAAATTTGTATATATTCTGGTTAATTTGAAAATAGTAATAAAATAATGTGCTGATTCTGGCCCTGGCAGGTGTGGCAGTTGGTTGAAGCATCATCCTATAAACCTAAACGTCACTCTTTCAATTCTCCGGGTCAGGGGACATAACCTGGATTGTGGGCTTGAGGCACGTACGGAAGGCAACCAGTCGATGTTTCTCTCTCACATGGATGTCGCCGTCTGTCTCTCTCTCTCTCTCTTTCTCACCCCTTTCCTCTCTCTCTCTAAATTAATAAACACATCCTTGGGTGAGGATTTTAAAAATTCAGTTTATATATATATTTAAAAGTAATGCCTGTACATAATTTAGAAAGCTAGCAAGTACTGTAACATTTGTGGAAGTATTCCTTGACCCACTGTTACTCATTCCCAGTTCTTAATCTCCTTTTAGCTGTTTCTTCTGATGTTTTCTCTTCACTTCTGAATTTCAAATTTATACAGCTAATTCTTGTTTGTACTTTTTCAATTTTAGATATTATCTGCTTACTTTTTTTCTTTAGAAGATAAGGATTTAACTCCTCAGAATTATATGTACATTTCTTCTCTTACCCTGTCTTGCCAAAACAGTTCCTCACCTTATTTAAATAAATCTCTATAGTGTATTCAAGTAAATATTATTCCTTGTTGAGCTAAGAAGTATTAAATTCCCTTTTCTTATAGCCTTTAAGGTTTCTGTTTGTAGTGTTTACATTTTTTCCTTATTCTCTCTTATTATACAGAAATGTATCCTCCAGTTGTTCTAGAGAATTGGTACATAGGAAGTAAAACTTTTTGGAGACAGTGCATGTATGACAGTATCCTTTATTTTCTGATTATTTGTCCAGGTGTAGAATTCTAGGTTGGAAATAATTTTTCTAAGTACTGAGAAGATACTGCTTCATTAACATCTAGATTCAAGTGTTGCTGTTAACTGTTGTGCTATTTTTATTCTTCATATAAGAATGAACATGCATGTGACTATTTCTCCCAGGGAGATTTTGGAATCTTTCTCTTATCCTTGGCCTTCTGAAATATAGCAGTGATATGCCTTGGTATTGGCCTTTTTTAAAATTTATTAGACTGAACAACTTGTGGGCATTTCTCTCTGGAAACCTTCATCTTTTCACTGTGAGAAATTTTCATATATGTATTTATGCACATATACATACATACACACGTACTCATGCATACATACATATACCTCCATACTCTTCTTCCATTCTATCTGTTCTTTGGAACATTTATTAATATCCTCTGATTCTATGTTCTGTGTTCTGGTATCTCTCATTTGTTCTTTCTGGGAGATGCCCAATTTTATCTTACAACTTTTTTTCCCCCTTATACTTGATTTCTTTCCTTTTTTTTTTTTTTTTTTTGCCTTAGAATAACCAAATAGTTATTAGGAAAAGTTTTTCCCTCTCTCTTTTTTTATACTTAAGTAATTTTTAAAAATTTATTGTTCAGTTACTATTGTCCTGCCTTTTTCCCCCTTGCTCATCCCAGCCCCATTCCCCGCCCCCCATTGTCTGTGCCCACGAGTCCTCTATTCCTGTTCCTTTGCTTGCCTCTTCCCCTTCTACCCCCTTCCCCTCTGGTCACTGTCAGTTTGTTCCTTATTTCCAAGTCTCTGGTTCTGTTTTGCTTATTTGTTTGTTTTGTTGGTCAGGTTCCTCTTATAGGTGAGATTGCATGGTATTTGTCTTTCACTGCCTGGCTTATTTCACTTAGCCTAATGCTCTCCAGTTCCTTCCATGCCGTTGTGAAGGGTAGGGGCTCCTTTCTTCTTTCTGCTGCATGGTGGTATTCCATTGTGTAAATGTACCACAGCTTTTTGATCCAGCCATTTACTGATGGGGACTTGAAATTTTGGGGAACTCTTTCTTGTAATTCAGTGTCTTTTTCCATGGCACTTGTTTCTGTTTCATGGAAGTAATAATTTGTCATCGCTCTGAAGATATTAATTATGGGTATTCTGACATGCTCTTCTATTTCTCCATGATCTTTCTGTTCTTTGTCCTGTGTGTAGTTACATGCTCTGATTGTAATGTAGAAAGACATACCATCAAATATCTATTGACCCTGGTTGTGTTCTGTATACACAGCTAAGCCTGTCAGCTAATGAGCTTTGCTCTATGGCAATCTCCAGAAACAAGAGTCGGTTTTGGAGAAGCCTAAAAATGTCAATACCTAGGTCTTCTTTGTTACATTTTATCTGAAAAGAACTCTTTTCTTTCCCATTTAGGGAGGGATATAAGCACAACTGCCATGATTTTGGACAAGTAGGAAAAATCTGTATACATTCGTGATTGAGAAATTATTTAATCCCCCTAGTGCCAGCTGTACATGTTGCCCGGAGTCTGCAACTTTTTCAGAGATTAAAGCCTTATGTCTTTTAAACAGATGACGAAGGAGTAGTCCCCTGGAAGTGTAGGTGATGGTAATAGGGTCAGGCAGACCCAGCTACTTCCTTGTACAGATTTTCAGCTTATTCTCCAAATGTAGCTCCACCCTGTGCTCTTAGAAACAACCTTATGCCTCCAATTCCTAACACGTACTGAGGCTTTATAAGGCTGGGGTGGGCGGGAGGTTCTTGGCTTCTGTCCTCCCACCCCAGATCAGATATTCCTTTATAAAAATATACTTTTATGTATGCAGCATATATTTTTAAAGTAATCAAATATTTTTAAAACTTTAAAATTACTCAGAATTTTTTCTAGCTGTAATGTATGCTAATATTTTAATGGAACATGGCATATTTACTTCTGCACTGTTTTCTTTGATCCACACCCCATTTTTTTGCTTGCAGGGTCTGTTATTGGTTTGTATTTGGTGGCTTTTTGTTTGTTTTGTTTTGTTTTTTCAAAATTGACAGCATGCTATATATAAAACTTATATACTACTTCATTTAAATGAACATTTCCCCTATCATCAAATAATCTGTAAAATAAGTATAATTGTGAATGTTCCATATTTTATTTAGCCATTATCCTAATTGATTTAATTCTCCTTGTGGTAGAGACTCGTCATTGTGTGGTGGAGAACATGGCACTGGGACTGCTAGGAATTCTAGCCTGAGTTTGTATGTCAGCTCTGCCATTCTTTTATGTTATCCTCCTTGTAGCGATCCAGTGAGTTTCTTCTGTGCTTATTATAAGTATGCTTTTGCCCATAACTTTCTGAGCATCAAGTCAAAATTAAGGTTCAGAAATAGAGGGAAGGTGCATTTCTTTTCATGGATCTCACAGCCCAGGGAGTGTAGAAAAGGCACCAGAGCCTCAGGTAGTCTCAGCTAGAAACTACCTCTTTGCCCAGGAGGTTTTCAGTCACGTGGTGTGGTCATCAGTGCTGGGAGCGAGGCCCACGACGGGCACTTTCTCTCCAGTGCTCCTTTCTACGCTGAGCCAGCTGGGCCAGGACTGAATCTTGGGCCTCTTCCTGCTACTGCTAGTATTCAGATACTGCCATTTTTCTTTATCCCATAGCCTTTCCCACCCTTCCTCCTCCTGTCCCATCTGCTCCCCTACCCCTGATCCTAAGATAAATCTGTCACTTGTGTGAGGATGTCTGGAGATAAATTTGCAGAGAATGTAGAGTGCCTAACCTAAAAGGAGATGCTCTTTCCATACCATCCTATTCATTTAACTCTTCCCCTCACGTTGTCCTTTGCAAGACTTCCTAGGAGCCGAAGTCCATTTTCATTAACTTTACTTCTGCCTGCCACCCTTGTTCTGGAACCATTTCCTACGTAGCCTCACTCTTTCCTTTTCTTTCCCAGCATGATAATGATGCCCATCATCTCTAAACAAGAAATCATATTCTCAAACCCCAAAGGGTGTCTGCTGCCTCAAGTCCATGAGCATCCAAACTAGAGAGGGAAGAAAGCAGATGCCAAGGCACCTGCACTCACATAGGTTAGAGCTCCTCTGTAGCAGGTGAGGCCTCAACCTGTTGAGTGGGGGTGGGGTAAAAGAATGGCAGTAACAAGAGAACGCCAAGTTTAAGGGGATGACACTTAGGACCTTTTGAACTCTTCTGTAATTATGCCTGTGGAAATGGTTCATGGCTTCATGGAAAGCAGTCAGTTTCTGTTGAATAAGTTGTGTAAAATTAGTACATGCTCCTCCTTTCTGTGAACTTCCCTCTTTGTTCCCCATAGTTGGACAGCTAATCACATTTGTATGTATGTGCCATTGGATATGTTCTGGACTTACTTCATATGGTGTTTAACTGATTATTTGATTGAAACACCCTTTGCACATCTCTCCACTACTACTACTGCTGCCACTCTAATCCAAGTTCGTTATTTCTCGCCCAAGCTATAAGCAATAGCCTTGTTACTGATTTTCTTGTTTTCTCTCTTGCACTCTCATATTCTTTTCCCCACACAGTAAGCAAAGCAATCTTTCTTAAAAACACAAATCAGGTCACATTATATCCATGGATAAAATCCTCTACAGATAATCCTTTGCACTTGGAATAAATCCAAACCTCTGTCTTGTTCATAAACCCTAATGCAACATGGCCGCTTCTCATTTCTACTTTACGTGTAATTCACTATCTTCTCTCTTTTTCTTGAGCTCAATAAAGTTATTTAGCCCTTGCTATTTCCTCTGCCTCTTTCCCAGATCTTTGTAGGGCTGGCTTCTTCACCGCTGTTCAAGTCTTAGGTTACATATTCTGTCTCTTAGATTCTCCTTCCCTGCTCATTGTAACTAACACCTTTCCTATGTCCTATCAGTCTCTGTTCCATTTCACTGTTGTATTACCTTAACAACTCATTTGTCATAATTATCTTACTTTATTAAGAGAATTTCTTTTTCTGCCTTCTCCCCTTAAAAACGTAAGTTCTTAACTGTCTAATTTTCTGCTGTCTTCTCAATACCTGGAAAAGGTGAGAAACATGTCCGGTGCTTAATACTAGGTGGATGAACAAACTGAATTTTTTTCATGTAGATTCAGTACTCTTAGATTGTTTCTCTTACACCATTGCTGACTATACTTTTTGCTTTCATAAGTAAAATAGACATTGATTCTGGATTGTAAATAGTAGTAGTGACTTCTTTTAGATATCTTAATATTTGTGGTTATTATTATTATTTAGACATACATTTCAACAAGTCACACTCACATCCCTAAGGCATACCCATTTCAGGGCAGTAGAAAGGCAGTAGATCTACAATATCCTGGAGAGTTCGAGGCCCAAAAGGTGGTCTTGAAATAGCAAACTTTTTCAGACCACAGGACACATTGCTCCCCACTGCCTCCTCTACTCAAGTATGTGGTGCGGTGGGCTGGTTCCTCAGATGGAGAGAAGACTTGCTGTCTTTCCAAGTGGCTGCCAGTCTTTTCTATTCCAATTAATGAGAGCCTAACTTATAACGATTCATTTTGAATTTTTATCCCCTCCTGCAAAGCACACATATTGCTGAGATATTTCATAGACTGATATCATCTATTCACCTCCCTTGTTCTGAAAATCGTAACACTGTGATTTCTAATTTTATGGGGGCTTTTTAAAGGAATTATAGTCGGCTTCCCTGTTCCTTCTGTATCATTTCCACTCTGTAGAGTCAAGAATTGAAGAATCTTGTTAGATAGTATTTTCCCAGGCTGAATCAGAGGAAACTACAAGTGACCCAAGCCTGCTCTTCTGGAAAGTTACTGTATGTCCTCTAATGGAAAAGTACAGCTTATCTCTTTTATAGACCTAGGGCTAGCATGTTCAATGATTATTATAGCATATTAAAATATATAGTAAAATACATAGCACCCAACACTCTCCAGTGTGCCATACTCACTTAATGTACTCCATTACCTAACAAGGTAGAGGAGAAAAATATTTTTATATTTTTTAAATCATATTCAAAGTGAAATATCACTTGTTTATTGTGTTCTTATTTCCATGGATAAGTAGAGCCATTTCCCTTTACAGTAACAGTGGATGTATTATTCAGGTTTTATTTAGATTTTTAAATATTATTTTTTAAAGATTTTATTTATCAGTTTTTAGATAGAGGCGAATGGTGGGAGAAGGAAAGGGAGAAAAACGTCCATGCGTCGTTGCCTCTCGCCTGCCCCCCCGCCACTGGGGACCTGGCCTGCAACCCAGGCACGTGCCCTGACTGGGAAGCGAACTAGCCACCCTTTGGTTCGTAGGCCAGTGCTGAATCCACCGAGCCACACCAGCCAGTGCTTTAAATCTTATTTTTGCTGTGGTTGTCTCCTGAATCCTTTTTAACAACTAGTCAGTCTAAGTCATTCTGAATTAACTATGTATTTTCTTCTTGTTATTTTATCTGTATTAAATAATTGAAGAGATTAAAAGAAAGGAACTGCCTGTATTTGTATTTTGCATGTGCCATATGTCTGTAACATTTTTTCTTCCAGGCCCAATGAAACAATGGCATGTGAATCCACATTAATCCCATTTCCATGTTTCTCCTTTAAGTTATCGTGTCCTGCCAGGACACCAGAATTATAGTCAAAGATATATCCTTGTAACGTGACAGTGTTTCTCACTGACAGTTGTTACTCAGTTTGATCGTATCAGAAGTTGATATTCAGTGTATGTTTATGTTATCCCAGAGAACAGGTAGATAATTCATCAGTGTCTCATAGAAGTTCCCCTCCACCCCTGTTTTCATGCTTCTTATAAGCAGTAGGGGGAAATGGTCTACCGTCATGGACATTTGCCCAGTGCCATTCCAGAGATTATCCCTGTCCAGATATGTGAAAGAAAAATAGTGACTGCGGAGAATCCTTATCCCTCGAGATTTCATGTTTCATTGGGTTCTGAGTTAAATAACACTGACATGTGCCTACTTTGGCTTATATTCCAGTTTCTCATCAGCCTTGATAAACTGGATATCTGATAGACTGAAAAGGAGACATTGTTTTAAATACAGTCTTACCTTGAGTTAAGTATTGATGGGATACTGGAAAGTCAGTTACACCATTCCGCTGTGAAGTAGTAATGCTAACAGTTAAAGCATATTTATATTTCTGGAGCATTTCTTTGAACATTAAATCTTTTATCGATATTAACTAATCCTAGAAAATACCCTATACGTAAAAAGGTAGTATTTCCTTTTGGGTGGGTGGGTATTAATACCCACACTGCTTAAATGAGTTGCCCAAGGTCACTCAGCGAGTCATTGGCAAAGCCAGAAATAGAATCCAAGTCTCCTGACTCCCAATTCAGTTCTCTATCCTTGATATAGTTTTCTATCCTCTATATACCCCTGCTGCCTCTCATGGGAAAAGAAGTTAATCTTCCAGCTATTAATAGCCACCAAATTGGTGGTAGCAGCACAGTGGAGAAAAGTAACTGTCTTTATACTGCAGCATTAGTATAAAAATATCTGGTAATGGAAAATTTGACAAATGTCATGTTAAAGGGAGTGGAAAATTATTTTAAGATCTGGATCTCATTTATCTAGTTCTCAGAAAAGTAAAATTTCTTAGTAGAACAGGGATCATATTTTTTCTTCCTGTTTTTAAATTGTATTTCCTAGAGGGTAATTGTCAACCGAGCCACAGCAGAGCCCACTGTCAACTAACTTAATAATCGCGTGCTGTTGGTGATTGCTGTACGTGTGCTGTCTCACTTGGTCGAAAGTTTCACTTGCTTTATTGAACTATATAACACTTACTTTATTCAGCTTTCAGTGTTTTCAATATTATATCATAAAGCATATGCAAAGTCAATTGGGAAATTTACTGCATTATTTGAAAACATGGGCAGAAATATACATAATATTGATAGTTTCTTTCTGGACAATATACTCCAAGCAAAGTTATGTTGTGTCAGGTGCCATGAAGTTCAGCAGAATGAAATAGGCAGAGCAGAAAAAAATAGTTAATTAAATACAAAATAAGCATATTGGAGCAGGTCAAGTTTATTGTTATGTATGTAACCAAGTCATTACTTTGTACATTAAAAAATGGTGCCCTGGTGGTGTTATGTACTTTAGTATGGTGGGAATTCACACTTAAGTTCAAACAAAACAATTTGTCTCTTAATTTTGGACAAACAAACAAGAATTCTACTAAAAACCTCTGGATATTATGTTTCTGTTTGAGTATTACTATGTGTTTAATTATAAGAATGGCACAATCAGAATTATGTTTTAACTGTGTAAGTATAACAGAGAGGGATTGGTGGAGATTGGGGCATACAAGGAAAAGTTTTAAAAATTCTGGTTATTGGAGACCCAAATGACTGAGAAGGCAGCGGCAATAGGATAATTAGAAACAAGAGAGTGTAGAGTAAGGAAAGTAGAAGCTCAAATACATATCCCTAGGGAAACATATACATTTACTGAATGGAGGAAAAAGAAGGTAAAAGATGCCGGAAAGAAAGGAGGGAAATCACTTTGAAAAGCTACGGAAGTTGTAGCTAAGAGAAGTTTATTAAACTTGGTGACTTGACATTTGGGAGATTTGCTTTTATAGAGAGGTAATGGTTAAGTAAGAGTATTCTGAATTCTTCAAATCAGGTTTATTTAGCTTTGGTATTAATCTAATTTTTGCAAACCTATGAATTATATATGATAACAGGAAACAAATCAATCCACCAGAATGCTTAATTGACTATGTGTGGCATATTATAAGATGCAGTTCTTTCATTCATCTTGGATTTTATTGGTTGCTGCCATTCTTGTTACCTTAGAATAGAGGGTGACTCGATTAGTAATGAACTAGTGATATTTTACAATAGAACAAGTTAGAAATCTCTATGCCCACAAATGTTGATACTTTTTGTTATGTTAAACCTACATCAAACATGAAAGCTGGAAGTTGCTTGCAAATGTCATTGTAATTGGTTGGAAATTTGTTTTCATGATCACTTAATATCTCAAGATGGCTATATCTATAAATTAATATTGATATTAGCCATTTATTATTTATTTTCTTAATAGAATCTCTTTATAAAGTTATTAACCATAAATGATTTATATTCCTTTCCAACTTATTTATTTTCTTTTAAATTTTTATCATTTGGCAGAAAATATACTTTATAATCAGTGTTATTTTTTTAACTGATAGGATTATTGGAAAACTATTTACACAATGCAGTATATGGATCATGTATCCTAGGAATGTACACTTGAGACCTATATAATCTTATTAACCAATGTCACCCCAATAAATTTAAATAAAAACTGCCTTGGCTTGTGTAGCTCAGTGTATTGAGCACAGCCTGCAAACCAAAAGGTTGCTGGTTTGATTCCCAGTCAGGGCACATGCCTGGGTTGCTGGCTGGGTCCCAGTGGGGGCCACGTGGGAGGCAACCACACATTAATGTTCCTCTCCCTCTCTTTCTCCTTCCCTTCCCCTCTGTCTAAAAATAAGTAAATAAAATCTTTAAAAATTTTTAAATAAAAACTATTTAGCAACATTATTGAACTTCTTTTTAATTTTGTCAAACAGGCACATCTTCAAGTGAATCTAATCCACTTAACATTCCTTCACCAAAAAGAACTCGAAGAAAACTAATGCCTTCCCTCTTGAAAGCAGAGCATCCCCAAAAGTCTGCACTGTCTGAAAGTGTGCAGCTCAATGATTCTTTCAGCAAAGAACTTCAGCCTATTGTGTATACCCCAGAAGACTGTAGAAAAACTTCACAAAATCCACCTACAGTGAACTCATTAAAACCATTATCTAATACTATGAGTTGCCAGGCCATTAGCTCGAATACAAACAGTGACAATTCTCTGAAAATGGCATGTGAAGTAAATATCCCTGTCTGCTGGAAAAAAGAATATAGACAGGAGGATTTGAACTCTACATTTACTATGTGTGAAGACACCAAGATATTGAACAGTAAATTACCTGAGCAACAATCAGTACCAAACAATGATATTGTACAAAGGTATGGAAAAAGAGTATTTGTCCATTCTTTTTTGTTTTTGTTTTTGGTAGCCTTTAAACTTTGTTTCTTATTCTTTAGCTGTATTCGAAGTGTATTTTATAGATCAATTTTAAAGTCTTCAACTTGATATCTTAAGTGGTTTGACCTTCGTTAGGCTAGAAGAGACCTTAAGATATATTTAGTTTGCTTTTCATACTAAAGTTGGATGCTACAAGCCATTATTGGAAGATTACCATGTTATTATTCACTAATATCTTCAGTAAAGAAAATTCCACAGTTTCTATTGATGTTTAGCAAACTTCAACTTACTCTGAAGTAGTCATCTAAGGTATGGCCGACTGGATGTCATCCAAGCAGACATATTCTTCTCATTTCATCTGTATGTATTATCACAGCTAATCTAAATATTAGAAGAACAGTGCCTTCACCTTTCCATGCTGTTGGGAATGCAGGAATGTCTTGATAGCAACTCTACAGTATAGAAATGAGAAAACAAAATTCCAGAGTAAGCAAGGGAAGTTTTATAGTACTATATAATAATTTCCTTTATCTTTTACTATGGAGTGGTATTCTAATCATGTAGCTTTCTGCATAGTACAAATCAAAATTGCTTTCTATTTTTTATTGTTTAATATATAGGCTTGCCCCTTCCTCGTTCTCCACGAAACAGCCTCTGCCTGTTCGAAGCATAGTGCCATCCTACATGGCCTTGACCGCTGCTGCCAAACGGAAACGGAAACTAGCAAGGTATGATCAAACATGAACTAGTTCAGTCTGTATTGTTACATAAGCTCATCTTTAGGCTTTGTTTCCTACGGTTCTTTTTATTTCTTATAATTAAATTGTCAATTCATGTTTAAGCATATGTGTAATAAATTGCTCTGAATATGACCCTGGATTTATATTATCAAAGGGAGATCTTGATAAAGCCCAAATATTTCACTTGGTATTTGCATACCGTATTCCATATTTCAGATTTTTGAAAATAAATTTAAAAGTCTTGTGGGTTTCAAAAATGTCACTTAATTTTAACTTTTCTTTTGGTGATAATTTTATTCATTTGGTATTTTTCCTTTTAGACATTAGTGATATTTAATCAGTCCTAAAATTATATTATTTTAATGCTTTTGATATATGACTAAAATGTCATGAGTGAAGAGACTTCTGGCTATGACACTATAGCTGGTATCAGACCAAGCTCTCCATCAAGAAAAATTATAAAAGTTGATAAAATGACAATTAACAGCTGCTTGAAGGCGCAGGAGAACAAACAAGGCAACCAGGATTTAAATGTTTCAGGTACCAGAAAAAAAGGGAAAACAAGCTATAGAGAGCCAGACCTTCCTGTCTCTTTTTTTGTCAATCCATGGAATTATGTTTAGAGACCAAGCATAAAGTGGAAGCCTAGAGCTTATTGGCAGCCTCACCAGGCTAGAGAAATAAAATCATTCTATATAGTTTTTTGCCCTCCAGATATTAATTTGCCAAGTTCTAACCTCTATGGAGTAAGAGTTCAAGAAACCAAGCTGGAGGTAGCTGCTAAGAGACTAACAAATCAAGCACAGCTGGCACATGCTCATGGGACTCGGACATACAAATTCTCATTCGGGGGTTACCATGGAGAAAGGGCCCTGTTAAACACCCAGGATTTTTTTACGTGAGACCCCTGAAGTCCGATGGTCCAGGGGTAGGGCAAACTGGAAATAGACCAGTTCTTGAAAGCCTGAAACAGACCTCAAACCAACTCAGTCCCTTTTTGGATCATGGTGATCTATCTCTGTTCTGCCTGCTTGCCAGAAGAAAATCATTTCTGAAAGAATATACCATCCAGAGCCTCTACAGTTTTTCATACACTGTGTGTAGTACTCAAGCAAAAATCACCAAGTATGCCAGGAAACAGGACTTGAATGACTGGAAATCAAGAGACAAATGAGAGAGGGAGTGGTCTGTAAGTGATGCAGGTATTGAGGTGATCAGATAAGGACTTAAAATTTTTAACTGTGATTAAGAAGAAGTTGAACAAAACGATGATACTTTCCCAGAGAACTAGAGTCTATTAAGATGAATCAAATGTATATTCTAGAACTGAAGGAATATAATTTACTGAAATTAAGAACTCAGTAAATTATTTTAACAGATTAGGCACAAAAGACAGTTTAGTGAACTGGAAGATAGATGGATACAAAAATATGTAAACCTATGTACAAAAGGACAAAAAAGAAAATACAGAAAAGACTAAAAGAGAAATATGAAGCACAATGAAAAATATGGGACACAATTAAAAAGAAATATGAGACACATATATGTATTTTGAGTCCCAGAAAGAAATGAGAAAAAGAGGGTGGTAAATCAGTATTTGAGAGGATGTTGGCAAACACTTTTCTAAAACTGACAAAAGATAAAACACATATTCAAGAAGCACCGCAAACCACAAGAAGCAGTATTATAAAGAGAAATACACTAGGTACATAGCAATAACACATCTAAAATTCAAAGAAAACAAAAATGATAAATATACTGTCACATGATTTGAAGTCTATCACACATAGTCTTTATATCCTGCAACATTAAATGCAATGATGAGATACAGTGACTAGCTATATTGTAAAATGGATCTGACTTGCTCTCCCCCCCGCTTTTTTTGACATGTGATTATGGGGAAAGAGAGTGTGATGTAAGATCTTGAGATAGCTCTTTGTAAGTTTCTCATTTTCTACCATGGCCCTTTCTCATCTGAGCTGGTGTGAACACATTTACAACTAGCCTGTTTATGCATGCCATATAGTGTCATCTCACAGGTGCATTTAGCGTCTGTCCTTTCCCCTCCAACCAAAGTACAGCAGATCTTTGGAATATGTACGTTAAAACTTCATGGACTCATTTTTTTCCTCAATATCTCCGACCATTCATGCCATTTAAAATTTTGTGGTCTGCTGTGGCACAGATTTGTGCAGCGTATCTGGCTCATGTATGAGCATCAGTCGCTGTCACCTGTCATTCCTCTCATCACTCATTTTTCACCATGTCCACTGTGTTATTCTTCCAATAAATTAGTGTTGGTGACTGTTCTGGTGATTCACTTCTGGTAATATTCTCCGTTGTGTTAACTAAGATATAGCAAAGGTTTATAGCTAATAATAATTTTTAAGTGGCAACATAGTCATTATCAAAATCAAATGTTCAAGTGTGTAAATGTCTATTTGTAGTAGTTTCAGATGAGTTAAATGGCTTTCACATGAGCAACTAATATTGTGAAATGATATTAAAGGACATAGAAAGAAAGTAAGATTTTTCATAGCCTATTAATTGCTCTATTACATTCCCTCTGGTACCAATAATTAGATCCTGCCATTAACTATGGTTAAAAGAGATTAATGCTAGAAATATACATAATTACTTTTTTTTAAATCTTCGTTTCCCAATTAAATCTATATGAGCTTGAAAGTAATAAACTCTGGTATTTTCCACTTAACAGCTGTATGTACATGTTGAGGTGTGTTTATATTCTAATATGGTTTTTTAAAGTAAAGAAGAGAAGGCTCCATTTGTGTAGTTATTTTATTTTGTGTCAGTTTTTCTCTCTGAAAAAGATATATTACAGTCCAAAAGCACGGGATATTCAAAAAACCTACCATCCTGTATTTTTTTAGTTACTGGCTAAATTAAGTATATTACAGCCCTGGCTGGTGTAGCTCAGTGGATTGAGCGTGGACCTGTGAACCAAAGGGTTGCCAGTTCCATTCCCAAGTCAAGTCACATGCCTGGGTTGCAGGCCAGGTGTCCAGTAGAGGTCATGAGAGAGGCAACCATACATTGATGTGTCTCTCCCTCTCTTTCTCCTTCCCTTCCACTCTCTCTAAAAATAAATCAATAAAACCTTTTAAAAAAAGAATATTCAATTTTTAATTCTTTCCATTTATCCAGTATCACTATAGCACACTTTTTTAAATTGCTTTTTAAAGAGAGAGAGGAAGAGGGGGTGGGGAGAGAAACATCTGTTTGTTGTTCCACTTATTAATGCATTCATTAGTTGATTCTTGTAGGTTGATTCTGACCAGGGATCAAACCTGCAGCCTGGACATATAGGGACAATGCTCTAACCGAGCTGCCTGGCCAGGGCCTGTAGCAGACTGTTTTAACTAAATTAATCAGTCTAACAGAGATACAAATATAATGTATACATATGTAAAATTTTACTCATAAATTATATTAAGAGTTTTGGGGTTTTGTTGCTTTGTGTTTATTTGATTGGTTTTGTTTATTTGTTTGTTTCACAATCTTTCTTAGCATCCAGTAATAGTGTCACATCTTGCCGAACATTTTTGGTTTATTTTGAAAGATGTCTAATGATTTCAACTAAAAATTATCTCAACTGAAAGAATATGGGATGCATTATGTCTATTAAGCAGTAGCATTCTTCCTATGTAAGGGAACAGAAGGTTAAATCCTAACTTTTATTAATGGTTATGGAAGTATATTAGGCACACAGAAATATAAGTTTTATTGAGATAGGTTTATTCAAAACCACAATTTTTCAAGTAAAAATCTATGAGTAAAAACAAAGGTTCTAAAACTAACTGCAGTGAAGAATCATACCATAAAATAATAAAGACAATTATAAGATAAATTGTAAGGAAAAACAGCACTATCAAAATGAACCAATGACATTGATCTTTATACTTGAAATAAAATTGCTTTAGACAACTTATGTACATAATATCAGGAAAAAAGTATTTAATATCCTTTTGGAGAATTATAGTAACCTAGTTTAACACCATTTAGGAATAGAAAATTTCTACAACAAATTTGTTTACTTTCATAAAACTAGTACTACTTTGTAACCATTTTGGGTAGATATCATTTGTATTCTTGAATGGAATAGGCACAATCACTATTAAGACCACTATAATCATTATAAAAGCTCTAGAAAAATAAGGTACATTGATGAGTTATTTTTCACAGCATTCACTGTGCTCGTGCCTGTTTTTCTTCACTGTTACATTAAATTGTCATTTCTGACTACTTTAAATGAACATACAACTAACCCATCTTCTCCCTGTTCCATAAACATACACCCACATAAGTTTACCACACGGTTAGAATTGCCAGAAGAGCAAGTTGTTGCCATAAAAGGGAAGCTTCCAGTTGTTAATCTGACTGTCAAATTAATATCAGTTTGTAAAATGGTATATATCTTCATGAACCAGAAATTCCCTAAAATTCACTTATTTGAATCAGCTAATTTTTTTGTTAAAACTTGATCCTCTCTAGGGCTTCAAAGTCTGGGATTGCTCTTTTCCCAGGCCCAGATCAAACTCATCTCATCCACAAAATATTTTGTGTTTCTTTCTTCTTCTAAACTCAGGAACCTACAGCTTCTTACAGTTTGAAAACCTGTGGCACTATTTTTAACTCTGTCTTGTTTTATTTTATGTATTCATGTTATTTTTCCCCCTCCCCACCATATATCCATTATATAAGTTTTCAGGACCAGAATTGTTTGTACCTTACTTATTTGTACGTCCTGTAATATGAAGCCATTAATAGGTGTTTAATGTGTCGATTCAAAAGTGAGTTAATGTTTAACCCATTAATAACACAAAATTGATATAAATTTTTGAAGATTAAACAAATGAAAACAAGTCATTCTTTTCATTTCAGTTTCTGTAATTGTAATAATCAAAGAGACTTTCAGGCTGTTACAGTGTTTTGAGTTAAAAACAAGATTTCCAAACAATCTCACTTGTTTATATTCCCCAGATCAGGGTTCTTGCTCCAAATTTGTGGCATGAGCCCATATTCTCACCTCCTGTAGTGTGCTCCTTATCACTGCACTTCGAATAGCCGTGTTTGCTGGTATTCCAGCAGAGCCCCCAGGAAATGTTGTATGAACAGAGTTGTTACATACACCTACAATCAAAATCTCTGATTTTGAATAAACATTAAAGTCATACAGTGCTAAATTTCCCAATGGGCCAAAAATGTATTTAGTACCTCTGGTTATGCCTGTGGGATTTTACAACTTAGTACTTAGTATTTTACTTTTTCTTTAGTCTTTATTACATGTAAGAATATGTATTAGAACTTAGAACTATAAAACATGCTTAACTAAAATTAAAATTTTCCTCTTAAGTTCTGCGTCAAATACTTTGCTAACTGCTGAAGAAAATTCTGGATTTGCCAAACGTATTCGACAAGATAATTCAAGCAATAAGCTCTTACAAGAAAATGGACCAACAGTCGGTATGTCTGAGTGTTTACTTTGATATTTAATACCATGATTACCTAACACAGGTGCAATATGTTACATTTTTATAGTGTTTTCGTAAGAATCTCCTTTTATCTACTCATCACCTTTATTACATGGTAAGTGTGATTAGCCATGTGACAGATAAGAAAACTTAAGACACTAAATTGAAAACACTTACCTAAGACCACACAGGTACTTCACAGTGGGGCCATGACTGAGAACCGCATCTCCTAATGCTGTATTGTATTCTGCTATATACTCCCAATGCTGTATTCCCCTTTGTTATCCATACTGCTTCACATGGCAGAAGTGGTAAATAATTTAACTAATAATTCAAATAATTGCCTGAATACATTCTTTACTAAGTTAGTGATTAAATAAACTTTGCCGATAAACTGTATCTACTCGAAATTTTTTCATTAGTCTGTTATTTTTAATAATATGGCCTCTGACTCATTTGTGCAATTATAGCCAGGCTCCATTCTGTATGTAGTCACAATCACTTTGTAACTCCCAGTTAGCAAGTTGAGAAAGATGCTGTTGGGGGTGACTCCACTCAGTTACATATCAGGGCTGACATGAGTTCACATCAGCACAACCACATCTTCAGTAAAACTAGCGTCAGTCAGTTTCCAGGCTTTGGTGTCTAGACTTCTTTTTCTTTGGCACTATAGTTCCTAAGACTTCATTCAGAAAGTATTTATTTACTACACATTCACTATGTGCTAGGTTCTATAATGAATACAGGAATCAAGATTTTTGTCTGGTTTCTTCTCTAAAGGAGCTTAAAATTCTAGCACTTGGGATTTAAAGGGGTTTATGAGATCATGAGTGTTTCTAAGAAAACATGAAAACTGTTATTACTTTTTTTTCTGTTGATGCTCTTTCATTTCAGTAATACAGAATTTCTCAGTGGCTTTGCCAAACTGTACTGATAAATCCTTACTTCTTGCGGTAGCCAGTGGCACTTGTTTACCTTAGGTTCGATGGAAATGTTTTTGTTCAAATTCAAAACTCAGTAAAACCCTGGAAAGTAAAGTTTACTATGATTTTGGTTTAACATGCCATATTTAATTATGCTTAACAATATGTATATGCAGTTGGTATAAATACATACTGCCCCGTGGGTCTCCTTAAAAAAATTCTTCAAGAAGTCCTGATTCTACAACAAAACAAGTTTATGATAATTCTAAATAAGAAATATTTGATTTTCTAATATGCTTATTTTCTAGTATTAGTGTAAAATGCATCAAACATCTCATGTGTAAAAAAGATGAATGTAGAAAAAGGTAGGAAATGATACTAAACTACAGTGCTTGCCAAAGAGGAAAGAAGAGCTACAGCTAAGTTAAAAGATGATGTATTGAGGATAGTGGAGCACTTAGGAAGAGATTAATTTAGGGGGGATAGTAATTTGGGTACATTAGGGTATCCAAGTGAGACATGACTGACTATACATCAGGAATTACTGGAAAAGTAAGAGGACTGTGACTGGCTTCCTTAGAATATATTCAACTGAATTCTCTAATATTGACAAATAAAAAAACAAATGAGCATGGGTGGAAAAGGAGGTAACTACTATTTACTGCACAGTTAGAGAAATAAAAAAGAGTGTCAAGAGAGTATGTGTCCCTAAAACTAAAACTTAATATGACCAAGAAAATGGGTAAGAGAGTAGACTGGTCCCTACAAAGGTTGATTGGCAGCCTGTCGTTGGCCCTCCACTGAGTAGAGAGTCACTGTACAGGCTGATGAGCTGGCACAGGTAGATCACATTTGGGAGGTGGTGGTAAACAGGCTATGGGACCGGGATCAGCACTTCAGGACATACTAGATTCAAATGATACTTATAAATTGGAAAAATATGGAAGTTTAAGAAGCTCTAGGAAGATAATCCAAAGAATGAGAAAAAATCATAATGCAAACAAGAAACAGAACAATGCTTGCAGAATTAGTCTTTCATTAGTTCAAAAAGAACAAAAGTTTCACTGCAGGTGTGTGTGTGGGCACGCATGCATGCACTGTAACTTCTGTTGAAATGTGGGGAAATGGATTTCTAAAAGTAGAATGAATGGCGCAAACTCTTTTAATGAGGCTTTTATCATACTGATCAATTTTCTTGTTTCTTCTCTAGAATATAAAAGAAGCATCCATAAAGTAAAGCCAAACATAGTCAGAAAGTTTGGAAGAAGTATTTCAAAAGGAAATCTAAGATAAGTCACTTTAAAATCGACAGAAATGAAGTGGACAACTCTGCTTTTAAAAGGGTTTGTTACCAGTGACCTTACAGAAACTTATTTAAACATTTTTAAAAAGACCATCTTAAAACTAGGCTTACCATAATAGCTTCAGCAAGCAGAAAATGAAATTCTTTCACTTTTGTTCTTTTGTATTCTAAGCAAATAAAAATATTTTAACAGAGAAGGTTATGTTTTCAATTTCTAAAATATTTGCTACCTTTTAAAATCCCTAAGTCAACATGGTGGTAGCTCATTTTTGTTATTCTGCAACAGGTTGATTAGGATATTTTAGAAAACAATAGTAAGCTAAATTATCCTTACTGTTTTTCGAAAATAAGGAGACTTCAGAAGTAATAAAATTATGGCCCAGGATGTATTTGGTCGTGAACATTATTTTAATCATACATGTAACTTTTCTTTGCAAAAATACTTTGATGTACAAATGTACATATGTGTTCCCATAAAGTTGTTGTAAATATTATTTAAATAGCCTTCATGAATAAAATACTAATATTGTTCCATGCTACTTAGTATATTAAAGTCATAGATTTTATAACATATGTTTTTGTGTCTCATTACTACCCCTTATACACTTTGAACTATTTTATATAAAATGTGAATTTTGTAGATGTGTATTTCATATTACATCTAGATATGTAGCACTAGAACAAAGTGTGAACATAATCCATAGTTTCCTTAATGGTAATGAGAAAACATTTTAATTCTTCCTTTTGCTATACAAAGTACATAATGCTATAGCTTAATTCTATATCCCTATTCAGCTACCTTGATTGGTCTGTTTATCTTCTGAATACAACAGATATTGGGTTATATGTACTTCTGATTTTATGTGGCTTGAGAACTGTCCCATCAAAGCAACATTCATAGATTTTACTACAGAAATGTTAATGTTGGATTGTCAGGTGTTGCCCTACACCCCACTGGTGGCAATATACAAGAACAATATGTGAGGAATAACCAACTGAACACTAGTGGAGAGAAGCCTTATAACCAAGGACAAACAGAAGGAACCACTTCACCACAACAAGACCGGTAGGGAGTGCAGAGGAAGCCCAAGAGGGCTGGAGGGGCTTCCGAGGTGGCTGAAGTTCCAGATGGATATTTCAGTGGCCATGGGGTTCCCCCTGAAAAGTGTGGGGTTTAAACCCTAAGCTGGGCTCCCTAGCCTTCAGCACCAGAGCTGGAAAGAAACCCAGATAACGTCCAGCTATGAAAAGCAGCAGGGTTTCTATCTGCCAGGGAGAGATGGCTGGAGACACAAAGATTCTCTTCAAGTGCCAACTACAGAATTTCATTTGTAACCATTTACCCTGGATTCCAGCCAAGGGATGGCAGAGAGGACTAGAGGAGAGTCAGGTTGGAGGCTCTGGGGAGAGAATTGAAGGGACAGCCTCCAGGATCCCTGTGCTGAGTCATTCCCCATACTGCAGGAGCCATTCCTCTTAGGCAGAGCACTCCTCTCCAAGTGGGATCAACCTGAGGGAAAGCAGTGGCTCTATCCACAGGAATTACTCTGCCCCACCCTGAGAGGTTAAGCCAGGCCACTGATTACAGCTACAGGGCATATCATTGATTAGTTTAACAACTAAGGCTGAAAACACAAAGAAGCTGCCAAAATAGTAAAGCAAAGAAACAGACCCTAAATTAAAGAGCAAGAGAATTCTTCAGAAAAAGAACTAGATAAAATGGAGGCAAGCAATTTATCAGATTGAGTTTAAAGTAATGATTGTAAGGATACTCAACAGTATGAATAAAGAAACCATAAAAAAGGACCAGTGAGAAATGAAGACTGCAATATCTGAAATAAATAATACACTGGAAGGAATAAACAGTAGGTTAGATGGAGCAGAGGAACGAATTGGTGATTTGGAAGGCAAGGTAGAAAAAAAAAAAAAAAACATCCAGGCAGAACTGCAACAAGAAAAGGGAATTTAAAAGAGGAGAGCTGAAGAAACATTTTGGAAGTATAACATGAAATGTAACAACATCTGCATCATGGGAATACCAGGAGGAGAAGAGAGCAAGCAAGGGAATCAAAAACCTATTTGGAGAAATAATGACCAAAAGCTTCCCTAATGTGGTGAAGGAAAATGACACACAAGTCCAGGAAGCTCAGAGAGTCCCTAACAAGTTGGACACAAAGAGGCCTACACTGAGACATAATTAAAATAACAAGGCTTAAAGACAAGGAGAGAATCCTAAAAGCTACAAGAGAGAAGAAGGTAATTACATACAAGGGAGCACCAATTAGACTGTCATCCAATTTCTCAACAGAAACATTTCAGGCCAGAAGGAAGTGGCATGAAATATTCAAAGTGATGAAAAGCAATGACCTACAACCAAGGCTACTTTACCCAGCAAGGATACCATTTAAAATTGAAAGAGAAATGAGGAGCTTCACAGACAAGAAAAAGCTAAAGAAGTTTATTAACACCAAACCAACAAACGTTAAAGAGTACTGCAAGAAATGTTAAGGAATTTGCTGTAAGAAGAATAAAAAGAGCAAAAAAAGGAAAATAGCTTAACAATAAAATGGCATTAAATACATATCTATCAGTAATCACTTTAAATATAAATGACTTAAATATTCCAACCAAAATACAGAGGGTAGCTCAACAGATAAGAAAACAAGACCCATATATATATGCTGCCTCCAAGAGACCCATCACAGATTGAAAGATACACACTGACTAAAAGTAAAGGGATGGAAAAAGCTATTTAATACAAATGGAAGGAGGGAAAAGCTGTCATAACAGTACTTATATCTGACAAAATATACTTTACAACCAAGGCTTTAGTAAGAGACACTACATAATGATAAAGGGAGCAATCCAACAACAGGATACAACCCTAGTAAACATTTATGCATACAACATAGGAGCACCTAAATATGTAAAGCAAATCGAGATGGACACAAAGGGAGAGATCAACAGAACTACAGTCATAGTCAAGGATTTTAACACCCCATTGGCTTCAATGAATAGATCTTCCAGACAGAAAGTCTACAAGGAGATAGTGGCCTTAAACAATACACCAAATCAAGTGGATCTGATTGATACTCAGAGCATTTCATCCCAAAACAGCAGAATATATGTACTTTTCAAACGTTCACCGAACATTTTCTAGGATAAACCACAAGTTAGGACAACAAAACAAGTCTCAATAAATTTAAGAAGTTTGAAATCATCAAGCATCACCTCTGACCACAATGCTATGAAACTAGTAATTATAAGAACACTGAAAAATGTGCAAAGACATGGAAGCTAAATAACATTATTAAACAAAAATGAATGGGTCAACAAGATCAAAGAAGAAATCAAAAGATACCATGAAACAAATGAAAATGAGAACACAACAGTCAAAAATCTGTGGGACACTGGGAAAGCAATCCTAAAGGGAAATTCATAGCATGACAGGCCTATGTCAAAAAACAAGAAAAAGCTCAAATAAACATTCTAACATTGTATTTAAAGGAACTCGGAAAAGTAGAACAAAGCCCAAAGTGAGTAGAAGGAAGGAAAGAATAAAGATCAGAGCAGAAATAAATGAAATAAGTCTAAAAAAAGATGATGAAAAAGATGAATAAATCCAAGAGCTGGTTCTTTGAAAAGGTAAACAAGATCAGCAAACCCTTAACTACACTCATCAAGAAAAAAAGAGGACCCAAATAAATAAAATTAGAAATGAAAGAGCAGAAATAACAACTGACACCAAAAAAAAATGCAAAAGCTTGTAAGTAGGCAAGTATGAATAACTATATGCCAACAAATTGGACAACCTGGATGAAATGGATAAATTCCTAGAAACATGCAATCTTCCAAAACTAAATCAGAAAGATTCAGATCATATGAAAAGACCGGTTATATCTAGTGAAATTGAAACAGTAAAAAAAAAAATTTTAAACCCAACAAAGAAAAGCTCTGGATTGGATGGCTTCACAGGTGAATTTTACCAAACATTCCAAGAACTAACACCACTCCTTCTCAAACTATTTCACAAAATTCAAGGGGAGGGAAGGCTCCCAAACTCATTTTACAAGGCCAGCATTATCCTAATTCCAAAACCAGATAAATATTCTACAAAGAAAGAAACTTATAGGCCAATATCCCTGATGAACATAGACACTAAAATCTTCAACAAAATACAAGCAAACCAAATACAGCAAATCGTCAAAAAGATCAAACACCATGGTCAAGTGATTCATTCCAGGAATGCAGGTTGGTACAACATACACAAATCGATAAATGTGATTCACCACATAAACATAATGAAGGTTAAAAACCACACGATCGTATCAATAAGGGCAGAAAAAGCATTTGATACAATCCAGCACTCATTTATCATTAAAAACTCTCACAAAAGTGGGATCAGAGGGAATATACCTGAATGTAATAAAGGCCATATATGACAAACCCACTGCTAGCATCATCCTCAATGGGCAAAAACTACAAGCATTCCCCTTAAGATCAGGAACAAGACAGGGATATCCACTTTGACCTCCCTTATTCAACATAGTACTGGAAGTCCTAGCCACAGCTATCAGACAAGAAGAAATAAAAGGCATCTGGTTGGAAAGTGAGAAGTAAAACTCATCATTTGCAGATGACATGATATTGTACATAGAGAACTCTAAAGATTCCACCAAGAAACTACTAGAACTGTTCATTGAATTCAGTAAAGTAGCAGGATCAGTTGTATTTTTATATGCTAATAATGAACTAACAGAAAGGGAAATTAAGAAAACAATCTCATTCACAATTGCTACAAAAATAAAATATCGCAGAATAAACCTAACCAAAGATGTAAATGACCTGAACTCAAACAATTATAGGGCACTGAAAAAATAAATAGAAGATACAAATACCACCTTCATGGATAGGATGAATTAACGTCATTAAAATGTCCATACTACCCAAAGCAATGTATAGATGCAACACAATTTCTACCAAGATTCCAATGATGTGTTTCACATAATTAGAACAAATATTTCAAAACTTGATATGGAACCATGAAAGGCCCTGCATAGCAACAGCAATTCTGAGAAAGAACAAAGTTGGAGGGATCACGCTACCTAATATCAAACTATACTATAATGCAATAGTAATCAAAACATCATGGTACTGGTATAAAAACAGACACATAGATCAGTGGAACAGAACAGAGTGCCCAGAAATAAACCCACACCTTTGTAATCAATTAAAATTTGACACAGAAAGCAATCATATACAGTGGGCTAAAGAGAGTTTATTCAGTAAATGGTGTTGGGAAAATTAGACATAATTGCAGAAAAATGAAACTAGACCACCACCTTATACCACACACAAGAATATATTCAAAATGAAAATTTTGAATTTATGCCAATAAACTGGACAACTCACATGAAATGGATAATGGACCCGAAATCATAAAAATCCTAGAAGAAAACCTAGGCAGCAAAATCTAGGACATTGCTCATAACAAATTTTTTTCAGATATATCTTCCCAGGCAAGGGAAACAAAAGAAAAAAATAAACAAATAGAACTACATTAAACAAAAGTTTTTGCCCAGCAAAAGAAATCATCAAGTAAATAAAAAGAAATCTGCCTTTTGACCCAACTATCCCACTTCTGGGAATATATCCAAAGGAACCAACAACACTAATTTGAAAAAACATAAGCACCCCTATGTTCATTGCAGCATTATTTACAATAGCTAAGATATGGAAGCAGCCCAAGTGTCCGTCAGTTAATAAGTGGATAAAACAACTGTGGGACACTTACACAATGGAATACTATTCAACCATAAAAAGGAAGTAAATTTTACCCTTTGCAATAATATGGATGCTAAGTGAAATCAGCTAGTCAGTGAACAATAAATATATGATTTCATTCATATGTGGAATTTAATGAACAAATTAAACAAGGAACATGAGCGCAGACTCATAGATGGAGAACAGATGACAGCTAATGGAGTGGAGGTAAGCAGGTGAAGATTGAGCGAAAAGGTAAATGTACTCATGGACATGGACAACAGTGTAATTCCTGGAAGAGGAAGGTCAAAGGGGACTAAACGGTAATGGAAAAAATACAATAAAGTTTAAATTAAAAAAGAACAGTATATGAGGTCTGTCTGGAACAAAATCCAACCATTGTTAATATTATGAGAATGGTTTGGGTGACATCAATGTAACTTTGCAGCCAAGGTATGTGCACAGGAACAATTACAACTTTACTAGTCGGGGTTACAGTAGACCCCTTTGAGTGAGCATCTGTATGGTTTGGCTGTCACATGCAAAATGACTGAGTGAGTGGTGCAATAAATCTGCATTCTTTGTGTGTTAAGCTTGAACATTCCTCTGCGGAAACTATTCAGATGATTAGTAAGGCTTTCAAGGACGATGCAATGAATTCGGCACAAATAAAAATGTGGCATAAATGCTTCAAAGATAATTGAGAATCTTTTGAAAGTGATCCACATTCTGGAAGGACTGCAACAAGCAGAACACCTAAGAATGTTGAATATGCACAGGCTGCAATCAACAAAGATCAGCCATTGACAGTGCAAGAACTAGGAGCTGATCTGGGGATTCCAAAAACTACTGTGTTCAAGATTTTGAAGCAGGATCTTGGCATGAAGCATGTCTTGGCAAAATTCGTTCTGTGGCTTCTGCTACCAGAACAGAAGCAACATTGTGCTGCTGTTTCTAATAACTTAGTTCAAACTGCTACCAATGAACCAGATTTCATCGAGAAGTTTATAGCCAGAGATGAATTGTGGGTCTACTGCTATGATCTGGACAGGAAGGCTCAGCGGTCCCAGTGGAAGTTGCCTGGTTCTCCATGTCCGAAGAAGGCATGGCAAAGTCACACCAACATCTAGACCACATTAACTGTGTCTTTTTAATGGGAAGGTATTGTCCATCACGAGTACACCCCTCAAAGCCAATTAATAGGGAGTACTACCTCAATGTTCTTTGTTGGTTAAGAGATACAATACAACAAAAATGGCCACAGCTATTGACAACTGGTGATTGGCAGCTTCATCATGACAATACGCCCACTCATGCATCACGTCTCATCTCCTGCAGAGTTTTTGGCAAAACATCAAATTACCCAGGTGACTCAGGCCCCTACAGCCCAGATTTGGTGTCCTGAGACTTCTGACTTTCCTAAAAACTAAAGTTACCTTTAAAAGGGAAGAGATTTCAGACAGTTGATGAGATTTGGGAAAATACAATGGGGCAGCAGATAGAGATTCCAACAAGGGATTGAGTTTTGAACAATGGAAGAGATGCTGAGAGAACTGTGTGAGGTCCCAAGGTGCTGACTTTGAATGGGAATGAGAGGTCATTTTCCTATGTATGATGTTTCTTGTATGTTCTTCATTAAATGTCTCGAGCATACTACATGGCTGGATACTTTCTAGACAAACCTCTCATATTGTATTATGTTGCCTTTCTAAAACAAAATATTTTGGTCTGATCTCCTAGCTATGAGTATTTCAGATGATGGTTTATCAACATTTTTTTTTACTTAAGAACAAAAAAGAAGACTCTTAGAAAACTTAATATGCCAAAGATCTCACAATTAGACAGTGGCAGAGCTGGGATTTTGAACTAAGGTTTGTATAAAGTGTTGCTGTTAACTCTGTACAATACCCCCCATCCACCTGCAGTCAGGCTAATACCCTGCATGTGGGTGACTACAAAAGCATGTACTATAGGAAACAAATTCCATGCCCATGGTCACCTGTGATTTGGTAATTTAACTGAGGAAAGATTCAGTGCTTTTTATAATTATAAATAAATTATATTTAGCTCATATTGTTTATATCAAAAGCAGTTTAAATTCTTATTAGTAAAGTATTAATAAAGGTTCTATCACTGAAAATATTTGCAAATCCTATAGATCGATTTTTTCAAGGACTACTTTATGTCTTTTATAATCACAATATCACATTCTTTGTTGCATTTTCACAACTCGCCTGAAATTTGCTGGCAACTACTGAAGATATCTGACAAAATCACTGGTTTCTATTTGAATGTTTCTGTGTTAAGACTGCAAAGTCTGAAGACACAACTTAGACACTAAGACAAATATAATCTTATGTTTCAGGAATCAGCACAGGACATTTGTTTTTGACATATGTATGTAATAAGGATACCAAGTTCCTCTCCTGTAACTTCCCCCAAAAGGCAGTAGTTGACAGATAGTCCATACTCCTCAGAGTGAACATCATTTAACAAACCACTCCAGCCTTGTAAATGGCAAGTTCTGCATAACAACCACTATAGGGATTAGTCCATCAAGTTAAGAGCTGTCAGGAAAGGTTAGTTCTGAGATATTTCTGCCACACGTGTGTGTGTACCTAGAGCATGCTATCTGAGACAAACTAAGCCAGTGATCATAATTTTTTTAAAGAAGCTCATTCTCATACCTTCAAACAGATGGAAAGGGAAAATGTCTGTGTGATATAATGAAGATTAGTGACATGACAGGAAGAAAGTTCTATGATTAGGACTTGATACATGTATCAGTAGTTCATTCCTTTTTAGTGCCGATGTGGATATACTGTAATTTGTTCAACCATTCACTTTTGGAAAGCTATTTGGTGATTTCCATTTTTTGACCATTACAAATAAAACCACTATATAAAACCACTTCATGTCCTAGCTGGTGTGGCTCGGTGGATTGAGTGCTGGCCTGTGAACCAAAGGGTTGCCGGTTTGATACCCATGCCTGGGTTTCGGGCCAGGTCCCCAGTACAGGGCACAAGAGGAGCAACCGCACATTGGTGTCTCTCTCCCTCTCTTTCTCCCTCCCTTCCAATCTCTCTAAAAATAAATAAATAAAATCTTTTTTAAAAATTCAGGTACAGGTTTTGGTGTGTTCAGCCACTTTTGGTTGATTTTCTGACAATTGCAACTGAGTTTTGAATAATACAAGCAGAAAAATGTCAGAAGAGTGCAGGAAGAAAAATTTTCTCCATCATTACGTGTGTGTGTACCTAATATAGTCCCCCATTAACCCACAAAATAGAAACAGTATTCAATATTGCCGCTCTCTGAAAGGAAAGAGAGCTGCTTCTTTGTACACCTCTTTTTTCTCCCCCAAGCATAGTGATTAATCTGGGATAGTAAAATCACAACATCCATTGCTCCACATTGCTCTCCTGGGTTGGGTTAAAGTGTAGAGTTTTACTTCTATAATTAATGTGTAGCCTCGTCTCTTGCTACATTTTCTTGAAACTTTGCTTGTCTTCTTAATGGCTATGTTCTATCAGTTTTTATTTACATGCAGTAAACAACCGGTGTCAGGAAACACACCAAGGGTCCCACTGCCCTCAGCATTTTCATTCTTGCTCACGCAAGAGTATCTGGTAGGCCATGTTCCTTCATGGGGCTGGCTGGGTAAGAATTCTAAAATCTACACCTGGGGGAAGGAGTAGAAAGCTCATACCCTGTTAGTACTCCCATCCAGATCTAATGTCTCCTCAATTGGTTTTGAGCCAGAAAAGAGATGTGAAGGATTCGTTTTTCCCAAACCTCCCAACATAAAATGCTTACGCGTACCACATGTATGACTTCTCCAAGATACTGCCTCGTTTCAGTGTTTTCCATAATTAAGCTGCAAACTTTTATTATGTCAGAGTTGTCCCTTAAACTCAGCGGTTCATATTTATTCTGTCCCCCCTCTGTCTTCCATATGCATATAGAAGGGGAGCAGAGTTTGCCACCCCCAAATATGCCTCTTTGGGATATTGACTACTTTAAACTGGTTACTTTTTAAGAAACAAAATACTTGGGAAGAACCTTTGACCTTCCCACTCACTGCTTAATTTAGAAAAAGGACTGGCTCCGGCGCTGAGCTGTCATCACAGACAAACACAGTTCAGTATGAAGTAGGCGTGACAGGGAGGAAGCTAGCAAGGCCCGTTGGATCCAAGTCCCCTCTGCGTTCCACTGTAAAAGATGGTCCAGCAAGCTTCTGTTTGCCAAACACTTGTTTTTCTGTCCCCATACGAATTGCTTTCTTCCCCTTGGAAGTCCCAAACCACTACCCGCTTTTCTCCTTAGCTGAAGATAGTATAGAAGCATCAATAGCCTGATTTGTCCCCCGGCCCCGTAGTTTTATGGAACCCCTGTATGTCCCTACAGAATTAAATATGGTTATTTTCTCCTGATAATCTCCCTTACATCATTTAAATTATTTGACCAGCCAGAAGACCTAAGGGAAAAGTGGAAGTTTTCTTCTCCCCGACAATACCTACCGAAACTTCAAACATGGTCCTCTGGATCTCTGAATGAAATCACTCCCTGTGCACAGGTGACCCATAACTACCTCATCTAATGCCACTAGGTTCCATCACCTGAGTACCAGTCCTCAAGTTTCCATCTTCAGTTCAAACACACTCAGTTTTATTTTAATGATCGGTGCTGCCGTGTTTTTTACATGACTGAAATATACAATTTTTATATTGCTGTTCTTCACCTATTTATCTTACCAAATTCCACCAATTTTCCTTCATACACATTCTTCCACCTGAAGAATTGGAATCAACAGAGGTTGCATTTCTCTGCCTGACCGTCACTGGCACATGAGCAGCAAAGCCAGGAGATAAAAGGTATCAAAAAGAGACATGCATGATGGGAGAAGGTAGCACATCCATTGGCACTTACAGTATCCCAGGCCTATTATGTACCTTGGCCATCCTTCATGTGGGTTTTCCCAAAAATCAGTGTTTGACTCCAAGCTAATGCTTCTGCCAAAGTCATGTATTTGGCTGTTGATTTGACAAAGCCACCTGAGTCCTTTCCACTAGAGAATAAAGCATTCAAGCAATGGGGCACTTACACTACTGAAGGGCCAAAGTCCATAATCTTGCCTTCAAAGCCGATAATGAGAGAGGCTTCCCTCTTGCCTACCTTTTTTTATTTTAATGCCTAATTAGCACTTTTTGGTGCCCAGCCAGCCGAAGATGCTCTCTTCAATACTTTAAATAATTTGAGATCTTGACTCTTGAAGAAAATGTATTGGTGCTGTTCTCTCTGTCACAGGAAGATTTAAAAGACAAGCCTTGAGAACTAATTAAACTAGATAAACTCCGTGCAGGTGAATTTTTGTGCTTCCTTTTGACCAACGCAATACTTGTGATTTCCTGTGACAATGACCTTCCCTGGAAGACTGCTTCCTCCCGACTGTAAGTTTAATTTTGTAGGAGGTATAGTATAATGAGCTTTTGGTTTTATTTAGTAGTCATGATAACTCCCTAGATCGACTCATTCTCCCTCCCAAAAAAGAAATGATGAATAACAATTCGTGATATTAAACATCTTTTGTAGGTATTGGGGAGGTTTCATCATCTCTTTCCCACTATTGGAAGTTAATTTTTAACTAAGGGTGGTGGGAAGTGATGGCTGTCAGAGTTAGTTGGAACTCATTTCAAAATTCTCCATCTGTCAGTAGTTTAGCATCATTGCTCAGAGGCCCGGGATGATACAGCTGATTGCATAGAAATGACATTTCCAGGTGAAATCCATTTACGAAAGTAAACTAATTCCCAGCAATGACCTTAATGACCATTAGAGAAAGTGGCTACTAACCAAAAGCGAGCTGCCAAGAGAAGATGAATGCAATCATTTGACATACGCCAGAAATGAAAATCTTTACTTCTCCCCCCAAATTATTTAATGTTCATTTAGAAATACACACCCAAAAGGACTTGCTACTTAATTCCTTCAAACACTGTAAACGTATCACGGTGGTATTTGGATATCATACAGACTTTGTCTGTAAACAGAAGTTGCTTCAAGGCATATTCCAGATACTTGCTGCTTCAAAATTTTAGATGCTTAACAAGTTCTTCAAATGGATGCCAATAATTTTTAACATTTGGATAAGAAGAGCATGTTCAGTACAGTGAATGTTATAAATGTTTACTTTTTAGTGACCATCACAAAGCTATCTATAGAACACATTTGCAATATAAATCCTGAGTTATGGATAGTTCCATGATACCTTGAAGCGTATCTATATCTGAAACATTTAAAATTCAAGATCCTGCAATTTATTATAGCATCTATTGCCAGAAGGAATGTAACCTAATGTTGTACAACTCAGCATTCATATACAATATTTTTCAATTAGAAGTGTCATTAGAAAGAAAACTGCTGGGGAAGGGGTGGGGTTCCTAAATAATTCTCCAGACTTTTACACTGATGAAGTCACTTGTATCGTTAATGCACGTTTTGTATTAAAACATGTCTATTTGTGAAAGGGCCAGCCAGCCTCTTTCACAGGTGTACATTAAGTAGCATTCATAACTGGTTGAAATGTCAAAATAAATGTAAGGAAATTATTGATGCAAGCATGAGACTACCTGTACCTTAGATGTAAACAAAAAGGTGATTGCAAAAATACCTATTTGTAAATATTTATGAGGCAATCACACACTGGAACCTTAGATTTGGCGCTGTAAAATTACTTTATACACCTAAGGTTCAGAGAGGTCATTTATATTTATTTTACCTAACTAAAATCAGAGCCAATAATCTAATAGGTTTGTATAGCCATAAATGTCGGGCAGAACCCATTGGCTTATTTGTAAATTAGCTTGCATTTCTTGGGGGTGAGCTGTTTCTATTTAGAGTGTGAAAAACAGGAAAGAAATTATCTCACTTTAAATCAGTGTTTCATATTCCATTACATTTTAAACATATGATATTCATAGCAATAAGACTATGTATGAAATCTAATATCCAAGAACATTTGCTTTTGTTCACCCCTG
This sequence comes from Carollia perspicillata, assembly GCA_004027735.1. Lineage (NCBI taxonomy): Eukaryota > Metazoa > Chordata > Mammalia > Chiroptera > Phyllostomidae > Carollia > Carollia perspicillata. The sequence goes on along the minus strand of PVKM010000841.1, from coordinate 4,159 downwards.
TACCCCAAATTCTAACACAGTACCTGGTCCTATGTTTTCCTGTGTTCAAGAAACTCAGCAAGAGTTTCTATTATGGTTCATATTTGGCATTTCCCACAGGGAAGCAAACTGCTTAATTTAGAGAAAAACAATTCTAAAGCCGTACAAATGGCATATTGAATATTTTTTACCAGCAATAAAAAAAGTGATTTATTGCTTACAATTACCTTTTAAAACATGTTCTGACTTCTCCCGAGTGGCTCGAGTCACATGCTCCCCATCTCTCAGGTGCGAGCGAGTCACACGGCCTGAGACCTGTTCGCCGTGTCTCCCCCCCATGGGGGCAGAGGGACATGTGTCCGTGCGGTTCTTGGCAAGGCTCTTGTTTTAGCCCTACAGATTGACTTTAAAAAAAAATACCTTTCGTTGAAATTTTAAAAAGTCACATCATAACATAGTGTACTTTCCTACAGAATATCAAGATTATTAAATAACCACCTACAGTTCTAAATGTAATTGTTTACAGGGTGTTTCTAGTAAAGAATCCATTTCTTTTGCTACATTGAAACTTCCTCTGCACATTAGACCACTTACAAATCCGGTGTAAGTTTACTACTTCAGTTTATTTAAAAGTATAGATTCTTTACCAAGTCTATTGACTCATAGAAGAAAGAAAAAATTATCACATCTTTGTATACAAACGAAATGTTTTACTTTTCTGAGTAGGAATCAGATAAAACAACTATTATGTCTAATTGCTCAGTACAACCTCAATCAGATTGAGGAACTGGGGTGCTGTGGTTATTTGAATTTGGGATGTAAAACTGTTTTAAAGAAGTTTTTGATTTAAAGCCTTTTTTATTTTGACACTCACTGTTGAGAACTGACCTTAGAACCTCAGAGTAAGAAGGACCGTTAGGAGTTCCTCATCTACCCTTTCATGCGGTGCTGGAGTCCCTTCTATGGTGTTGCTGCCTCTTCCTGAAAGTTTTACTGGATAGGAAATCAATCTTTGCAATGATAGCTCAGCTCCATTGATAGGATACTTTGTCAGAAAGCTCTAACTCTGAAGACCCTGTCTGCAGAGTCATAGTTCAAGTCCAAAGGCAGTCTGCTGGGGACTTCCTTCTTGCTCAGCTCCCAGAAAGTTTTCGGCCTATTCAGACCTTCAGTGGATTGCATGACGCCCACTCACATTACGGTAGGCAATCTACTTTACTCTAAGACCAGCCATTTAAACATAAGTCTTACCAAATTACCTTCACAGACACATCCAGAATAATGTTTGACCAACTATCTGGACACTGTGGTCCAGACAAGTTGACACATAAGATTAACAATTACAATACCCAATAAGGAAAATATTTTTTAAAATACAATACCTACGCAGGTATTCCTAAAACTTCTTCCCATGGAGAAGTCCTCTGAATCAGCTATTGATGGTACAGGATTTTCTCAAAGATTCCGTGAAGAACTAGGAGCCACAAGTGGTGGGTTCTTAATCTGGCTTTGAAATTATGTAGAACTAGCCTACCGCTGATTTCTCTTTGGAAAAATATTGTTAAACATAACCGATTGAAATCCTTTACCCCCTCCTCATAACCATTTGTCTCCTAGCCTGTGAAAAGAATGCTCCACTGTTATCTCTGGGATTGTCCTGCAAGCCACGGACCCCTCTCTGAAAGTTTTGACGCTTGCACTTTTGATATTCAAATGCACAGGCAATGAGAATTGATAACTGCTTCCTGTCTCAGCATCAATAAAGTAATTGATAACATTTGCCTTTTCTTCCTCTTCACTCCTTCTGGGATTCCAGTTAAAAACATGCTAAGCCTATATATATATATTTAAGCATTTTTCTCTCCCTTTTTTTCATTCTTTCACTCCTGTTCATTCAAACATTTGGGTCCTCAATTTACATTATTGCATCTTTCAGTTCTACCATTTTTAGTTGATTGTGTTAAAAATAAGCAATGTCCCAGTTTTTATGGTTTCCAGTTACTCGCTGAATTTTTTTGTTTGTCTTTTATCTCCAGGAGTGTTGCAGGTATTGCTTTGCAGTTATATTTTATGAAAGGACAGGGGCTTTTTTGTGATTGGTAGAATACACTCTATGGAATAAAAACCATATTGTATGACTTGCAACTACAAACAACATAGTATAAAATACACACAACGGATCACAGAAGATCCATAAAGGATTCTGCAATCAGCTTCCTGTTTCTCCCTGCTTATAACAGTGGTTATAAGCAAAATCAGTTAGACTGACATGAATTTGAATTCCGGCCGTGAAATCTCGGGTAGTCATTGAACTTCTTTGAGTCTCACTACCTGTATCAACACAGTTAAGATAATAACAGTCATGCTCTCAAATGGGTTTTCTTGTGTCAAGTTGAGGCAAGTATGGATCAAGCATGTAGAGCACTAGCATGGCACCTGGCACACAGTCCATGTTAAATGAATGACACACTCTATAAATGCCAGGATAACCAATTTTTTATCCGGGACAGTTTTCATCGTCCTCCAAGAAGCTGCTCTCCAGACACATGCGCAGCTCTGGTGCTGTGATGTGCACCACTTCTTTTGGGATGTTTCCGCTGAGTCTTGAGCTTTGCTGATGCATTTGTCCACAAGTTTGTACTTACGGTGTAGCTTTGATTTCTAAGTCTTTATTTACTGATGTAGAGCCTGGAAAATATTGCCCCCATCCATCCACGCTGGCGTGGCATCATGCTGCAGCTTTGTTTCTGCGATGGGAGTTTTCCTATCTACAGGAGCCTCGGCAATTGAGCGGGCAGAGAGGAGTAAGGGAGCAGTTGTGGGAGAGCTTGGGAAAGAAATATAAGTTCCCTCTGGCAAAACAAGTAAGTCACTTCCCGCACAGGGTCCAAATCAGAAACAGGTCCTCTGAAGGACAGAAACAAGGGCGCTGAGATCACTCCCGGGCAATTTCAGGCACCTGACCCTCAGGAGAGGTCCACAGGTGTTTCTGTTGAGCTTTTCGTTTACACACACATTTTAAATCTCCAAGGGGAGGGGGCATGTGCCGCCTGAGGGGATTGTATGGGAGCCCTGGGCCATTACAGCAATGGAAAGCATCCCTTTGTGTAGAAGTCTGGGCTCAGTGTGGACTAGCCCCCAGGAGATGCCCTGCTGAAGCAAAAAATTCAGAACCCTCAAGACGACCTTATCTTATTTGCCTTTTTTCTCCTTAAACTTGACTACAGACAAGTTTCAATTAGTTGGGTTTGAGGTAATAAAACATGTAATTTCTATGAGGATAGGGGTCCTGACTCATTTATCTCTGTGTTCCCAGGGCAAGCCCTGTGCCTGGAACATTATTGCTGCCTCTTAATCCGTTAACAGTAGTATCCTTGAACTCGGTCCTCTCCAGATGATTTAATCCATGACTAATCCATGTTTAAAGGGAAGTAACAATACACACTTTGTTACCCTCGACATAACTTTAGATGAAGAAAAAAATCAAATATTTCTAAAAATACCAGTAAATAATATCAAGACATTTACTACAATTATTATTTATATAACTGGAGACCTTTAGCAACTCATTTCTCAGTTGGAGCTGTTCCATTCTACAGTATTATGTAGTAAAGATTAATATTGTCTGAAAAATTAGAATTCTGTCTTTCAAATTCATATTCGGTTTAATCTAGAACATAAACACAGATGCTGGTCCCAGCGCTCTGGGAGGAAAGTTCACTGTGATTTTTCTTTTTTTTTACAAATGTCTTTCCCAGGCCTTGCCTTGGTAATATCACTGGGAAATATTTAGTGCCTGGCTGTGTGTGTAACCCTAAAAGAAATGTGATGACAGTCATTTGGGAGCAGAAATTGGATCCCACTTATTATTAACAACCCCCCCTACCCAAGCCAAATTGCTCCACCTGTGCTCCGGTCCCCGCTCCTCCTGGCCACTCCTGACACCTATTTCATCAGGTGTACCTTTTCTTACCCTTGCCTATCTTTCTCTTTCTTTGGGATCCTTTCTCATAACTTCATTCTTCAGTTCAACAAACTTCTATCAAGCACATGGTAGATGTTTGGCACAAAGCTGGGCAGTGAGGTGGGTGCAAAGAAAACTAAGACATAGTCTTGCCTTCTAGATACTAAAAGTTCCCAGTAAACAAATATCTGTTAGGTCAGAGTCACTCAAGAAACC
>PVKM010000840.1:0-92078 GCA_004027735.1 Carollia perspicillata | reverse complement strand
TCCAAGGGCCCTTCTCTTGCCTCTGTAACTTTTTCCTGAGCCCACACAGCCCAGCTGGCTCACTTTTTCCATGTCTTACTTTTTCTACCTCTGTGACTTCCTAAATAAATGTTCTGTTATAATTAGAGTTCTTGGCTCTGAATTATTTCCCAGCTGAACTTAAGAACTGAGGTTGCTGAATCAAGGTCCAACATCTGGTGCCACTTCGCTGTTAACAGGTTGGATCCACTTAGATAGCTATAGAATCCTAGTAAAGTGACTTAATCTCTCTGTGCCTCTGTTTAGGCCTTGTATAAAATGGAATTAAAATACTACTTACTTCATTGGGATGGCATGACAAGTGAATTAAGAAACTTATAAACAGTGTTTGGCACACATTCACTGTTCAGCAAAAATCACTTATTATTATTATCATCTCACCAGGTAATCTACCTTTGGATTGCACCTATACAGAATATGAAGAGAAATTATTTTTAAGATATGAGATCAATTTGATGTAAATACACCATGTTATATTATGAGACTTAACACTCTAAGGATATGGTCCAATGGGGTATACCATTTACTGTACCAGGAGGTCCTTGTTGAAATAAGTGCAGCATGAACACTAAGTTCAGAAATATCACAAGGTATCTAAGAGTATCTTTTCCTAGTTTTTTTGTTAGAAGAACAAAAATGGGAAAACATCATAAATGTGTCCCTTTAGTGCTAAAATCAAAAAACAAAAAAACAACAGAGGCTTTTCTGATTATTCTGTCATACTTTCTTAAGGAAGTATTTTGTATTTGTAGAGGCACAAAAGGTTATTGAACTATTAAGTAAAGTAAAGTTTACTGCATTCTTCCAGACAACTGCAATAGGTATGTTTTAAATGAATAGAAATAGTATTGGTTCATTATTCATTCACAGGTATTTTTTGCAATATTTCACCGTGTAACTGTTTTCAAACCAAAGGTATTCCAAATTTCTGGTGACATCATTATTCATGAAGAAAGATTTTTAGCAGATATACCCTCCTGACAAATAATAGGAGAGTAAAAGCAGCCAATGTTTAAATTAGAGTAGGTAACAAAAATAAGAATATGTTGAATACTAATCAGGAAAAAATATCAGTAAGTCTTAGCCCTACCCAAACAATAGGCATACTCAGAGAAAGAATTACTTCAAAGTGAGCACAGTTTGAAAACAACACTCATTCTTTACATTATCAGATTGAAACAAACAAAGAAAACCGGAATTCCTGAGAAGTATATTACATAAAATTAAATCCCATTATCTCAATGTTATAGTCATACATGGATAATGTTCTAGATAATACTTCCCATGGCCAAAGAATAAACTAAGGACAGTTTTGTTGGCATTTAATGAAGCTCAGGTTTAGGACATCATTCTCTTTGACACAGCTTGATACCCAAAACTCTGATGGAAAAAAAAAATCATCACCACTCCTGTCACTATCATTTATCTCTTAATGATAGGGGACACAAGAGTTGGAAAATTTTAGTTTAAGGTAAATAGTTAATAAGCCCATAGGTAATGCGTATGTTAAAGCTATTGTTTCGGGAACTGCACATAAGGCCCACCACACCCCTGAAAGACAGCAGACCTCCTGGGGCACAGCTGGAGATATCCAAACCACTGTGTTCTAGGGAAAGGCAGAAGACTGCTTGCTACCCAGGGCAAGAATACTTCAGGATATTTTTCTTAATCTAATTTTCCATGAATCTCAAAACCCCTCACTGCACTTTGTTTTCTGTGATAAAAAGGCTGGCTTGAAAGGAAATGTAAGATGGTCCATTAGGGTGCAAACCCATTGTCTTCTCAGATCGCTGGCCATCTGAATAAAGCGCCCATAAAGATTCAATCCTTGTTTCTGCTTCTTGGGTTCAGTGTGTGACAGGCAGCACAAATGGTGGTTTTTTTCCGGTTTCATTAAGAATCCTCAGCCAAAAACAGGCTTGTGTCCTTTAAGATCCTCTTCAAAATGGTAAAATGAAATTAAACGCATTTTACCATTTACCACCCTCAATTTCCTACTTTTTCTAAAAGAAATTATCAGTAATACAGACATGAAAATTACTTTAACAGCTTAATGTGAATTGCTTTTGAGCAAATGGTCAATTCACTTATAACAGGGTGAAAATGCATCAAATTGCCAAACAGCACAGCCTCTGTATCCATTTATTCAATAAAAACATTTAGTATTGCTTTGTTGTGGAGTATGCATGCTGCTGGTGAAGGGGACCAAACATTTTGCCTTTGCAGGACATTGGTTTTAACCTTGTTTTTAAGCAAGAGAGAGAGAGACTCAGAAAGAGCCTTTGACCCTACCCCTTTTCCTGCCTTAGAGATTCAGACGGAAAAACCTGCTTCAGGAGAGGAACCTCAGCACTATCATCATTGCATTAGACTGGAAGACTCCAAGCAAGAGCCTCTTGACTAACTGCCCTCCTCACCCCTATGTTCCATTGCTTCTGAGCTGCCTAGCAAAAATTCACCTGCCATGTGTGTTCCCCTCTTCCTCAATTACCTTCAAATCACCCATTCTCACTTTTGAAATCTAAGATCCCATTCTCTCCCTTTCTCCTTTGTCCAAAATAACATATATACTCAATTACATATTTCTAAACAGTGGCTTTTGATCACTCATAAAATGAATAAAAGAACTGAGCAACTATTACATGCCAGGCACAGTGCTGAGGTCCTTTACATACATCATCTCAACCCTTACACCAACCACCTACAAAGTAAGCACTGTCTCCCACATTAGAGAGAAAAAAAAACTAAGGTTCCCTTACTCAGTGACTTGCTTATGGTCACACACCTATTAAGAGGTAGAGCTAAAATTGGAATAAACGTCTGCCTGGTTCCAAAATTCACATACGTTTCCTTCCATTACACTTTACTCTCCTGTCAACATTCCATTCCGTATCTCTTAAGGTAGCCATGCCATATCTGAGCATCTTGAGTTAACACTTAGTCCTTTTACTGATGTAAAAAAGCATGCCTTAGAGTAATTTATTACTTGCTTCCACTTATTTCTTGTGGACCTCGGAGAACAATTCTTCAGTACCATACTTCTTTAAACTGAAGAGATAACTATAAACCCCCATGCCCACAAATTATTTTTCCTTATATTTTGTCTCACCAACCACAGAGGCAGCAGCAAAGGATAAGTGCCATGAAGGTGGAAAAGGGGACAAAGGAGTGGTAACAATTAGAATGACAATACAGCAATAAGGGGCAATGCATATATATAAGGGATGTATCTGAGTCAGGGAATCCTCTCTCTCTCAAGAAACACTTATTAACATAGTTATTGGTTCTACTAGACCTGAATTTCCAGCAGTCACAGTGACAGCAGCATTAAAACACATACAATGCAGAACTCAACCTAGGCATGCCAAAAGCAACTGAAATTTCAGACAGAGTTTGTACTGTACTTTGAAACATGGGACCAAACTCCCTGTCAGGTACTTTTAAAGAAGGACTATATTTTACATAAACACTTTAGACTATTAGACAAAATGCTATTAAAGAACACTACATATATAATTAGAAAATTATTTGCACTATTGATTCATTCAGCCAGATGATTCTGCAGTTCCAAATGCAAATTATAATACTCAATGCATGCATATTTTATCATTGCTTGCTTTGTTAAATGTGTCAAATGAGAAACTGGACCAAGTGAATATAAATGTAATTTGACACACTTATACATTTCCTTTAGTTCAAAGTTTAACTCTGCTTGATATTGCAGATTTCATAATTGAGGGTGCTCAAATAAAAATATATAAAATATAGTGTTATTGTGGAGCTCCAAAGAAAAGTACTGCTTAAAGTAAATTCTTTTTCTTTCAACCACTGCCAAGACTTCTCATAGTTGACTTAAAATGGTACTTTTGCTTTAATTTATACTTTATATTAACTGAAATGAGAAAGACTAAAGGTGAAATACAAAAATATATTGTTGCCATATTCAGATCTGTCAAGAGCTTCACTGAATAAAATTCTTGCCAAATGATACTTAATTGGAAATGCATATTTTCCCTGCTCCCCTACATGGAATAATTATTTGTTAATCAGGCTTAACAGAGACAGAAACAGGGAAAATTATTAATCATCTCGTTAAAGAAAAGGGTAACAGAGCCTTATCTTTTGAACTTGGAAGTGGTGCCTCAACAAATTGACTTTCTACATGCTTAAAAAGGAAGTCCACCAAGATGGCAATGTTCTTTAATGTACTGATAACTTGTTCTTTTCCTAAGCAGTTAGCTTGAACTTGGCTGGTAGAATTAGTGTTGTTTTAATTGGGGCGACAATCTAGTGTCTATGTTAAAGTAATCTCTTTATGTTTGCAAAAGGTTGAGTATCTAAGCATCTCTGAAGAGACAAGTCATCAACTACTAAACAATAGGCCACTTAATAAACAAGGACAAGCAATGTTAGACAGCTATCATTTTAATTTGGCAGAAATACTGCAATGTTACCTTAAGATATTTATTTACAGCACTTTCTAAGTTAAAAATCTGGGAAGAAAAAAATGAGAAATCAGTGACCAAAAAATAAAAATCTTTTTATAAGGAGAGGTTTTTCTACTAAAAATGTTTAATGATTAACTGCCTCCAAAATAAGTGGAACCAGCCCATGTGTAAAACCAGATTAATGAGGGACTAAGAAGAAATGTGTTATCCTTACCAAAGTGTTTTTCAATAAATCTTAAAATACTATTTTTCATATTTCATTACCACAACTGAATTATAAGTAGAATGTTAAAGCTTGCTAGCTTTTAAGAGTTCTGGCTTGTGTGATGAATGGTGTGTTCAGTGTTTTCAATGAATGGGGCATTCAGAAAGGGTTAGTATATTGATGTGAAATAGCACTTCCTCTGCAACATGCTAAATATCACTGAAAAATATGTGTGTCAACATAAATTTCCTAGACTCATTCAGGTTTACTGCTACTCACATTACCATATGAAACTGAGCTACCAGCATGTACAACAGTGGGTTAGAAAATTTGATTGCCAAAAACAACTTAGTATTTGAATCTTCAGAATCTATGTGTAAATCCACGACAATTATACTATTTACACTAAAAAGAAGGGATTTATTTTATCTATTTTTGGCTGAAGCTGAATCAAAAGCTTGACTTCCCTGAAAGGAGATAAAAATTGAAATAAAAGACATAGTGGAGAATATTATTATCATTTAAAAGGTGTGAGAGAGTGACTATTACCTTTAAATTGTGCATTCAAGCAAGTGTGTTTAATGAAAAATAAGCCATTTTACCTAAGTAGAGCTTATGCATAATTGAAAAGAAGGAATTGATTGATGGCATTTTAAATGGTTACAATATCAAATCATATATGTGGATTTTGGGTGCTTACTAATAGAGCAGTTTTGAAATTCATCTTTGTATTATACTTATGAAATATGTTTGCTAATAAAATTGATGGAGCAACACAGAGAACAGAAAGAATATTAAAATTAGTCACTGGCATATCTGAAAGTGTGTGTGCTTTGGGGAAGTATAGGAAACGTGTATTTACATTATTCCACCAATTACTTTGTCACTTAAGCAAGGTATTTAACCTGTTCTAGTCTCAATTAACAAATCTCTGGTTACCTATATCATCAGACAATGTGAGAATTTCAGAAGTTATGCCACTCAACTAATGCTAGTTTTCTACCCCTTTCCAAAAATAATTGTGTAACCCCTTCTTATTGACAAATAATCGATATGCTAATTATTAAGAGCTTTAATACATTCAGTAAAACATGTTTCCTAAGGCCCTCTGTTAGGCAATGCTATTAGCCTACTTCCAATCTTTGTATTTCTGTCAAAGAAAAATTCTGTAATTCAGACTTTTTATAACTAATGTAAAAGAGTCTTTGCTTCTACAGTCATGTTTTACTAACTTGCATTTCAATTAAGTACACAACCAATAATAACCTTTGCAAAATTTACTGTACATCAACACAGGGAACTGGAACATAAGCAACATGATTAAGCTAGTACCTTGGGGAAGTAAAGGTTATCAGGTCTAAGTGCCAGCACCAAAATACTCCTCATGCTTGATTCAGTTGATCTAGTTAGCCAAGATTGCTACCTCTTACCACCACCAAAGTTTATTTCTTCATGCTGAATCTGTACTTTCAAATCTACGAAAGCATTATTTAGCCATATCTGGATTCAGATTACAGCTCTGCATTTACTAGACAAGTGATGTGGGTAAGTAACTAGTTGACTTTACTTAGCTTCAATTTCCTCATCTATAAAATGGGGAAACTACCATCAGCACAGTGTTATTGCCAATACTAAATGAAGTTATGAATATAAAGTACCTAGTAGGCATTTTAGTACATACCAGTATCCTGCCCATATGTTACTAAGTTAGAATTCCCAAAGGCATTCCAACGGGTTTTTTAAAAGCTGTACAAAACATTAATTCCACAAATATTTACTATGTAACTACCATATTCTACTCTGGTACTGGGGTTCCAGATATAAATTAAACATAGCTAACATAGGGCCTGACACCTAGACAGTCAATAAATGTCAGTTATGTTTCTTTCCAGACCAAGGAGTTTAATATCAAACAAGCAAAAAACATAAAACTACCATACAATAAGAAAATAAAGAAACCTATGAGGGAGAAAGTTTATTAGAATACAAAGAAAATGATCATTCCAATGGAGGAAAGAGACACCATGGAAGATAGTTATGGGGAGGGCATTCTAGGAATGAGGAATACCACAAACAGAGGTAGAAGAGTATGTGTAGTACATTGGGAGATTATGAATAACAGAGTTAGGGTAGAGTGCTGGATGTTCAGGTTTGCAGGGGAATGGGGAGCAGTCAGGAAGAGAATAACAGGTATAGAAGGTAGAAAGCAAGGACCCTGTCTGGGTGACACTGCACTGGACCATTGCTAGACAACAAAGAGCAACATTATTAAATTAATTTTCAGAAAGATACCTCTGCAGGCACTTTCAAGGGGTTAGGGATACTATCCGAGAGGCTCTTCTAAAAGTCCTGGGCTAAATATACAAAAGTGGGAAGGGAATGGAAAGGAAAGACAATTATTCCAAGAGATATTTCATTGGTGAGAATTAGAAATATGGATGAATGGAACAGACTGAGCCAGCTTCAATCACTTCCTGAGCTATTTCTCCTTTTGCCCTCCATTTCTCCATTCCAAATTTCTCGATTTCCACTCACATGATGGGATTTCCATTCCCTTATGTAGAAGAGGGTACTTCAAGCATGAAGGTGAAGGGAAAAGGACCCTACAAATGTTTAGAAGACACCAAAGAACCATCCAGGGGCAATATAACTAATTTCCCTCTGATAAGGATGAAAGTGTGGAAAGTACATCTCAACAACACATAGGTCAATCCCTACCAGACAGCATGCCAAGCAGGGGGGAAATGAAGAACAAAGGTTTGTGCAAAGAATAAGTATGGCTCTGGAGTCTGATTCCAGGATGTGAACCCAGGCCTCACGAGTCACAGACCATATGAATTTAAGAAAGCTTTGTAAACTCTCTGAGCTTCAAGTTCTCCATTTTTGAAAGAGAGAAAGCTATAGGCCAATAACACTGATGAACATAGGGTTGTCAAGAAACATCTAAAAAGGACCCATGGACAAAGCCAAACAGGGGTAGGATCAAGGCCGGGAGGTGGGGATGGCTGGGGTGGGGGGAGTGGTAGGGGGAAAGCAGAGACAACTGTATTTGAACAACAGTAAAAAAATAAAATAAATAAAATCCTTAACAAAATACTATCAAATTGGATCCAGCAATACATTACAAAGATCATACACCATGACCAAGTGGAATTCATCCCAGGAATGCAAGGATGGTAGAATATATGCAAATCAATAAATGTAATACATCACATTAACATTATGAAAGACAAAAACCACATGATCATAGCAATAAACGCGGAAAAATCATTTGACAAGGTACAGCACCTATTTATGATGAAAACACTCAGCAAAGTGGGAGTAGAGGGAGCATACCTAAACATAATGAGGGTCATATATGAGACCTACAGCCAACATCACACTCAATAGATTACCACTAAGATTAGGAAAAAGACAAGGTAGTCTGCCTTCACCACTGCTATTCACCATAGTATTGGAAGTCCTAGCCACAGAAATCAGACAAGAACAAGAAATAAAAGGCATCCAAATTGGAAAGTAGGAAGTAAACCAGTCACTGTTTGCATATGACATGATAGTGTAAATAGAAAATCCTAGAGACTCCACCAAAAAACTACTCAACCTAATAAGTGAATTTGGCAAAGCAGTGGATTATAAAGCAAACATTTAGAAATCAATGGCATATCTGTACACTAACAATGAAATATCAAAAACAGAAATTAGGAAAAAATCCTGTTTAATACAGCAACAAGAAAGATAAAATATTTAGGAATAAACCCAACCAAGGAGGTAAAAACCTATACACAGAAAACTACACACCACTGAAGAAAGAAACTAAGGAAGACACAAATAAATGGAAGCATATACCATGTTGATGGATTGGAGAAATTAACATGAAAATGTCCATACTACCCAAGGCAATTTATAGATTCAGTGCAATCCCTATCAAAATACCAATGACATACCTCACAGATATAGAACAAACATTTCAAAAATTTGTGTGGGACCATAAATGACTCCAAATACACACAGTAATTTTGAGAAAGAAGAACAAAGTAGGGGATATCACCATAGCTGACATTAAACTATATTACAAGGCCACTGTAATCAAAACAGTCTGGTACTGGCATAAGAACAGACACATAGATAAATGGAGCAGAATAGAGAGCCCAGAAATAAACCCATGTCAATACTGTCAGTTAGTATTTGACAAAGGGAGCAGTAACATAAGACAGAGTAAAAATAACCTCTTCAACAAATGGTGTTCTGAGAGCTGGACATCTACGTGCAAAAACATGAAACTCAACGACCAACTTACAACATACAAAAGAATAAACTCAATGTAGATAAAAGACTCAAATATGAGTGACAATACCATAACGGTCCTAAAGGAGAATATAAGCTGGAAAATTTCAGATATCCCATGCAGCAATATTTTCACCAATACATCCCTTAGGGCAGGAGATATAAACAACTAGGACGACAAGAAAGAATAAACAACTGGGACTACATCATATTAAAAAGCTTCTGCACAGCTAAAGAAAACATCAACCAAATGAAAATGGAACAAAACTTGTGGGAAAACATAATTGCCAGTGATACCTCAGACAAGAGTTTGATCTCCAAAATATATAAAGAACTCACATGACTCAACCCCAGGATGACAAGCAATCCAATTAAAAGATGGGCAAAGGACCTGAACAGACGATTCTCCAAAGAGGACATACAGAAGGCCCAGAGGCATATGAAAGGATGCTCAGCATCACTAGCCATCAGAGAGATATAAATTAAAACCACAATGAGATGCCACTTCACACCAGTCAAAATGGCCATCATAAACAAATCAACAAACAATAAGTGCTGGCAAGGTTGTAGAGAAAAGGGAACCACAGTATACTGTTAGTGGGAATGCAGACTGGTGCAGCCACTGTGGAAAACAGTGTGGAATTTCCTCAGAAAATTAAAAACAGAACAGCCTTTTGATCCAGTGATTCTATTGCTGGGGATTATATCCTAACAATACTGAAACACCAATCCAAAAGAACCTATGAACCTCAATGTTCATAGCAGCACGATTTACAATAGCCAAGGGCTCAAAGCAAACTAAGTGCCCAATAGTAAATGAGTGAATTAAAAAAACTGTGGTACATTTACACAATGGAATAGTATGCAGCATAAATAAAGAAGGAACTCCTATCTTTCAGGAGAGCATGGATGCAACTGGAGAGCATTACGCTAAATGCAATAAACCAGGCATTGAAAGACAAATACCATATGATCTCACCTATAAATGGAACCTAATCGACAAAAGAAACAAGTAAGCAAAATATAACCAGAGACACTGAAATAAAGAACAAACTGACAGTAACCAGAGTGGAGGAGGGAGGGGAATAATGGTGGAAAGAAGGGGAATATGCGAGTCAAGGAACACGAATAGAGAACTCATGGGCATGGATAATGGGGGGAACTGACTGGGAATGGGAGTGATGGTGCAGGGGGGAAGCAACAAGAGAAAAAAGGCAGGAAAACTGTAACTGAACAACAGTAAAAATAAATAAATACATACATACATACATACATACATACATACATACATAGAGATACAGTCGTCCCTCGATGTGGGTTCTTAAAACCCACGATACAATGAAGCCACAATAAGTGAACCACAATATAGAGAAGGAGGACTGTTCACTTCACTGGTGAGTACCCATATAGAACTTTATATGTTGTTAAAATTATGTAGGTTGAAGAGTGTAGAAATTGTTTAAGAGCATATGAAGTATTTATAACAATATGTGAAAGGTTAATAAGAGAGTGGGAAAGGTTTATAGGAGTGTGGGAAGAGTTTATAAAGCCTTAAGATATATCTAAATAATAAAATAAATATAACACCGTTACTTCGTGGATTTTCACCTATCCTGGGGGTCTCTGGAATGTAACTCCCAAGATAGGTGAGGGATCACTGTATAACAACAGAAGCCACCTTCTTTGGTTGCTATACAGATTATGTGAGATGATTCAGGCAAAGAGATTAAAAAACACTAGGCATATAATCAGTCAGTTAACTGTTACCTTGTTGTAATAATGTAGTAGAAATATACTTTTAAAGAAATAAAAAGGCATTACAATTAATGAGAAGAAGAGATGTGTTTCAGTGCACAGGATACGCCAGAAATTTATATTAAAAATGCAAACAATCAGTTCTCACTTTTTGAGCCTACAGTAGGGTTTGACTTAAATGACAGGTAGAGAGTCAAAGAGAATAGAGGCAATGGATACTTAATAAGAAAAATAGAATCTATAGAACTATCATTAATGATGTGATATTTCCATTTTGTTAGCTATCCAGACTAGAGCAGAAGGAAAACTGATTTATTCCAAAACATATACAGGCATAGAGGAAGACAACTTCAGATAGAAAGGAATCTGAGACTGCCAGCTTTATTGCAGATCACAGGCCCTTGAATGAATCTGGGTCTTGTTTCCTCAAGGGTAAAATAAGAGGTCAAATAAGGTCAGTGATTCTCATTTGGAGAAGGTAAGCCCCCCTACCCTCAGGTGAGGGACACATGAGGATCATGTGGAATGCATGAACTACAGAAAAACTACAGAAGACAATTCCTCTCACCTGGATTTTCTGATAATGCTTTAGCAGAGAGGTATGTCCTACTTGGTGAGCCCCTAGCACTATTCTCATGTACCATGTCATCAGAGATATTTGAATGGAATCAAAATCAAGAGTCTAGATCTGCATTGTCCAATATGATAGCCACTAGTCATGCCCGGCAATCCATCACTTGCAATCTGGCTAATTAGAATTGAAATGTGCTATACATGTAAAATACCAGACTTTTGAAGTCACTCAGTCCTACCCAAAATATAATATATCTCATTAATAATGTTAATTAATTACATATTAAAATGATAATGTTCTGAATATATTAAATAAAATATATTATTAAAATGAATTTCAGCCCTGGTTGATGTGGCTCAGTGCACTGAGTACCAGTCTGCGAACCAAAGGGCCACTGGTTTGATTCCTGGTCAGGACACGTGACTGGATTGTGGGCCAGGTCCCCAGTAGGGGGTGCTCAAGAGACAACCACACATTGATGTTTCTCTTCCTCTCTTTCTCCCTCCCCTCCCCTCTGTCTAAAAATAAATAGATAAAACCTTTAAAAAATAAATAACATAAATTTCACTTTTTTCTTTGCTTTTTAAATATGGCTCCTAGAATGTTTAAAATTACATATGTGTCTCACATTATATTTCTCCTAAATGGCTCTGCTGTAGATGATTTTCTTACATTTATTCTGATATAATTCTATGCTATCATGACTCCACTGCTACACAGGTAAAATAAAGTATAACTAGTTCTTGCATCTTTGTGTGAAATAATACAAAAATGTCTCGAACGTTCCAGATACAAAAGACTGACACGAAATATCAAACTGACACTATAAAAGACCATTATAGGACCAACATTAATTTTAAGAATAAGAAATGTAAGTTTATTACTAAAAAAGCATTAGCACATTGACAGTAGGAATGAAAAGTTCATGCCTAAGGTAAAATATTCTTCTGTTTTAATTAAACTATTAAATTAATGTTTAACATAATTTGACAAAAATAGGTATTTAATTGTTTTAGGAATTAAATTGTTTAGAAGCCATTCCTTGGCATAGCAAATAAAATTGTCTCTTTAAATTAAAAGTGACAATATACCATTTTTCTAAGAAGTACTTACACCATAGATTGCAACTGAACATAGAGATATTTCTACCATATCTTCTCTCCTGAATATAGGCAGGACATTTGAGTTATAAGAGGTTAAGAGCATTAAACGTAATTATACATGATGACTGAAGAAAAAGGATATATGTAATGGAGGGGGGACAGTGTAAGCATTTATGGGGATGACACTTTTAAATTTCTCTGTGAAGTAAAGCTTCCGTTTGGGAATCAGACAGACTTTATTTTCATCTATTCTGCCTGACTCCAAATTCCATTTTTAAGCATTTCATGTATCTCCATATATGTATATCATTATGACTATGGATTTGTACAAAAACACATACACACACTTTCCATATTTTGGACAAATTTCTTGAATGAATAATTTACAAGTGCTTCCTTACAAAATACTACTGAGTACATATAATTGTCAAGATGTATTTCTCAATATCATTTTGCCCTAACATTTTGGTTATAAAGCCCTGCCTTATAATTTCTCTAAAATACTTCTCTATGAATATATCTTGAAAAATCTGACACTATATGGGATGTACATGTAGTATGAATTCAGGGTTTTTCCACCATAATCAACAAATGGGAAGTACATGCAGCCATAAAGATTCAAACATAAAGCTAAAAATTTTTATGATAAACAGGGAATCCAAATTTTCTGGCAGCAGAACTATGTTCTCTTATAGCTCATTTAAATACTGACTTAGGGAAATTCATTACAATACTGCATAGGCTTAGCCCCAATATTAGAAACATGCCTCCAGGCTCATTTGTACAAGAATTTCTTATTCAGCACCAGCTGCACAGGTTTCTACACAGAAATAAGCAGGTAAAAATGGTTGGAGCTTCATAATGAGTCAACATTAACATAATTACTTTCCATTTCATCTATTATGGTACAATGTTTGACTCTGTCATTTCATTTCAATCATTCCTTTAGAACATCCACAAGGCCCTGTTAAAGAAAACAGACTTTCGAGACTGTGCTGTAGAAACTGAAGTGAGCTAAACAGTTTGAAATTTTCCCTTATAAATTATCAAATGTTCTACACTAACATAAGTGGTGTAATTTCATACTCTAATATTTCTTTACATCTCTTAAAACAATGTATACAATTGATGGCATGGAAGTGATTTGCTTTGGCATCAGGTGTGACTATAAAGTAACTATCCTGTTTTGTTTTTTAACAAGATTTTAATCTTCCAAATGTGTATTGTCTATCACAGTTATCTCAGGGGGCTATGTAAGCACTAGAATTATGCTGCGACTGCTGAAAACATCCTGAACATCCTTTCTGGAATAAGGAATTACCTTCAGGGACAGTTTACCACCTAAGCAATAAAACATGTCTCATTGCTTTATATTTTAAGGCTAGGATTTGATTAATTTAGGCTATTTCTAAAAATTATTTCCATTCTCAGAAGATGAAGATATGCTGTCAGCAAGAATATTCAAGAGAGGCAGCGTCTGAATTCAAATAAAAGCCCCAGTGCCTACTACCAAGCAACTTCCTGGACAGCTTACTTAAATACTGAGTCGGAGTCCCGTAACTTGAAAAATGAAGACTGTAATATGAATTCTCATACATATAATGAAGATATCTGGTAAACAAGATAACATCTATAAAAGTACCAGCATGGTGCCTAATAGGAAGTAAGAGATCAATACATGAAAACACTGTGTTTACACTGTCAGAAACAAATGCTTCAAGCCACACATGAGAAAGCTTAACAAACAGGAGTGGACAGTGATACAAAAAGGCCTGCTTTATTTTAATTACAGAACTATCCTATTTTAAACAACATATACACTCCTGAAAATAGCATAAACGTTTTTAAAACCAAAATCCAAATCTCCTTTTTACTTATAATAGTACAATCAAACTTTTTGAGCACCTACTATTTCCAGGCACAACTCTAGCCACTGAAGGAGAAAAAGATATATAGTTTCTACCCTTAAGAAGCAAAATTGACTAAATAGCTGCTTTACCTTGACTTGATCAATCAGGAGGCTTCATTGCTTCACCTTGAAGTTCACTTGATGCTCCCTCAGCTACACAGGCACCCACACACTCATACACATTTTTCATAGTAGACTGCTAATAAGGTGTAAACATGTTCATCCATGAAGCTATTTACAAGGCTCCTTTGGGAACCATTATTTCCTAATATGACAAATAGTTAAGATGTTCATAGCCACACTTTAAAAAATAAAACACCCTTACCTAATAATTAAATTATAAATAACTAATATCTAAAACACCAGTACCAGTCTACTCAGTCACATCATTATAATTTGAAGCACACCAGTAAAAGAGTATGTTACATGTGTCTTTTACTTTACCACTGTTTTGGCTAGAGTGTCTCTATTTCTTATATTAACTATGCCTGTACAACTGTAAAATGAAATTAATCAAATGCCTAGGAGTAGAAGTTGAGAAAAAGAGAAGCATCATGAAAAAAAATTTTTGAAGCTATTTTTTTTCCATTCTGTAATGAGTATAAATCATTGGTCTAGGTCAGCCTGATTACTTAGCCTACCAGACAAAAGAAGAATAGTCATTAATTATATTCATTAAATTATGCAAAATCCAAGACTGTTTTGTTAACAAACTAGAGTATAACTAGCTATATAATTATATGGAAATCAATATGCCTTTGAGAACAGTCATTTATCAAGAGAAACTTCATTCCATAAGCAAATAGTATTTTATAAGTACCTTAAACTTCAGATAACAAAAGTACTCTAAATCATTAGATTATATAATCCTACAAAACAAGGACTCTGGGCATAAATTTCTGCCTAGCTTCTGAGGCCCTTAATGCCACTATAGTTAAGACTGAATTCTTAACCCCAGTGGTTGTGTTTCAAAAATCAGGTTAATATCAAGTATGATACTCAGACACCACACTACAATAGAAAGAGCTTAATTTACTCTAGTTAAGTAGATACCTGCATTTATAACTAAATAACATTCTTTTGTGTAAAAGTAAACATCTAAATTTTAAAAAATCTTTTAAATATAAAATCTAAAACAAGATCTGATAAAAACAATATACTTTGAAGGCAACTACTATTTACAATTTATAACATATATAAATATCTTCTGATTTGACATTAGGCCTGATAGGGAAAGGGAGGGGGTAAAAGGTGATTAGAAAATGCCCTGGCCCCTTCTCTTCTGGAAAGGTCTTTAAAATCACCAAGCACAGATTTTTCCATTCAACCCAGGAATCTTTAGGTACTTTTAATGACTCCTGGGATCAGCCATGGTGGCCACGGGAGAAGGGAAAGATCTCATTCTCCTATATTTGGAAGGGGGCAAGTAAAGGATTGAACATAAGACCCATTTATCTTTCTTTATCTGGCTTTTTTCACTCAGCACAATACTCTCTAGATCCATCAGTGTTGCAGCAGATGGCAAGAGGTCATTATTTTCTATAGCTGAATCATACTCCATTGTATATATGCACCATTCCTTCTTCATACATTTATCTATTGGTGGACACTAAGATTTCTTCCATACCTTTGCTGTTGTAAATAATGATACAATGACTATGGGGGTATATATGTCTTTTCAATTTAGTGTTTTGGGCAATATTGTACATCAACTGTAATTGAAAAATTAAATATATGTGTATTTTAAGTATATTTTATTGATTATGCTATTACAGTTTTCCCATTTTTCAGTTCTTTAGTCCCCTCTGACCTGCACCCTCCTCCCAAGAGCATTCTGCCCCTTACTTCATGTCCATGGGTCATATATATAAGATCTGTGGCTTCTCCATTTCCCATACTATTCTTAACCTCCCCCTGTCTATTTTGTACCAACCAATTGCATTTCTTATTCCCTGTACCTTTTCTCCCATCCTCTCCCTTCCCCCTCCCTGCTGATATCCCTCCATGTGATATCCATTTCTGTGATTCTCTTCCTGCTCCAGTTGTCTGCTTAGTTTGTTTTTGTTTTTGAGGTTCAATTGTTGACAGTTGTGAGCTTCTTGTCATTTTAGTGTTTGTATTTTTTATCTTCCTCTTTTTCTTAGATAAGTCCCTTTAACATTTCATATAATAAGGGCTTGGTTATGATGAACTCCTTTAACTTGACCCTATCTGGGAAGCACTTTATCTGCTCTTCCATTCTAAATAAAAGCTTTGCTGGATAGAGTCATCTTGGATGGAGGCCCTTGCCTGTCATGCCTTGGAATACTTCTTTCCAGCCTCTTGTTGTCTGTAAGGTTTCTTTTGAGAAATCACCTCATAGTCTTATGGGAACTCCTTTCTAGGTAACTCTATTCTTCTCTCTTGCTGAAGATTCCCTCCTTATCTTTAATCTTTTGGAATTTAATTATGATGTGCTCTGCTACATTCCTCTTCGGTTCCAACTTGTTTGGGATTATCTGAGCTTCTTGGATTTGTATGTCTATTTTCTTTGCCAGATTGGGGAAGTTTTCATTCATTATTTTTTTCAAGTAAGTTTTCAATTTCTTACTCGTCCTCTTTTCCTTATCCCTATGATTGAGATGTGAAATGTTTAAAGTTCTCCCAGGGGTCCCTAAGTCTCTCTTCATTTTTCTGAATACTTGTTTCTTCATTTTGCTCTGACTGAATGTTTGTTTATTGTTTTAGTTCCATATCATTGCTTTGAGTCCTGGTTTCCTTCCCATTATTGTAGGTTCCCTGTGTATCTTGCTTTATTTCACTTTGTGTAGCCTTCACTTCTTCCTTTATTTTGTAGCTGTACACAATCATTTCTGTGAGCATTCTGATTACCACTGTTTTGAACTTGGCATTTGATGGGTTGGCTATCTCTTTGTTATTTAGTTCTTTCTCTGGAGTTTTGTTCTTTTCTTTCATTTGGGCCATATTTCTTTGTCTAGGCATACATGTTACATTGTAAGGGGTAGAGCCTTAGGTACTCACCACAGCAGGGCAATACACTTTGCCATGTGTGCTGCTGCATATGGGGGATGGGTCAGAGAGGGAAAAATGATGCTTGCTTGACTCTCGCCCCTCTTTCAAGAGACTGGCAATTTCTCCTGTCATTGTAACCACCACAGATTTTACAGCCAGTGGTTCTGAGACTTTATTTTCCCGGTGCTGGAATCCTGGGATGACTGGTCTTTCTTGCTCCCCAGTTGCTCTTCCCGGTTTATCTGCACACGAATGTGGGACCACCCATTCTGCCAGCCACCACCTGACCGGCTCACTCCACCAACATATCCAATGCTCTGGCTACATGCAGCACTAGAAACTGAGGGAACCTAATAGATCTTGCCACAGCCCTTTCTCTGAATTCTCATAGGCACTTAATACGCAATGGATTCACAGCACTTATTGGCAACACTGGCTTGGTTTTACCACTTCATACTAAAGTACATAGAGGCAGCACAGCATAAAAGTGAGAGTGTGTTCTCCAAAGCTAGGCTTCAAACACTGGCTCCACCACTTACTAGTTCTGAGCAAGCTACTTAACCTCTCTGGACTTCAGTTTCCCCATTTGTGAAATGGAAATAATTGTATCTCACATTACTCTGAGGGGTAAATCGTGTATTGAAAGCACTTAAACAGTGCTTGACACATAATAAGTATCTAATCAATACTACCTGCCATTAAAATGTTCATATTATTACTAATATTTTCTCACTTCCTAAATCATGCCTTCTTTTGGGATTGGACCAATTTCCTCACTACTATTTTTGAAATTCCTTTTTTGTTGTGTTTCTTCAAGTGATATACTTTAAACTCCAATTTAACTGTCATCTATTACATGAAGTTTGTCTTGCTATTGAAGTGGCAATTTAATGTAGTAATAAAAATGCCTCTGAGTCAGAAGAATTTCTCTCAGCTCTGACATTGACCAGCCATAATCCCTTGGACAAATTATTTAACCTCTCTAAATAGATCAAACAGGGAAATTATAACTGCCTTGAAATCAAGATATATTATTCTTTCTTTCTGTATTCTCTATACTTAACTGTACCGCTAAGTAAATAATAGCTTACTAAATAACTGTGGAGTGAATAGCAGGCCTATCATTTTTGTTACTTTCTACCATGCATTACAATTGAATATGGAAGGAAAGTTGACTATTTATGAACACGTATTTTTTAGTCTCCATTAAGAATTATTATTTTGCAAATATGACCCAAACGTAAAAGTAATGTTTATCAAATATGTCCTTTATTCCTAATGTACCATACTACTAAAATTTAAATAAGGTCTTCCATTTGTATTAGATATATATAGATTCTGAAAACATGCATATATTCCTATTTTTTCCCTCATTGCTTTGGATGTTCATTTTCAATACCACATTTGGTAATTTTCTTGAACTCCATAATCATGCATGAGTAATTATTAAAGAGAAAAGCTTAGAATTACTATATATTTAAGCATACGGAGATCATGACACCTGTATCAAAATAGGAGGTCTGTCCAGAAGGTATCCAGCCATGTAATATGAAAAAGAGACATTTACTGAAAAACGTACAAGATACAAGAAACATTGTACATAAGACAATGATGCCTCAGTCCCCGTCACAGTAGGCACCTTGGGACTTCACACAGTTCTCCCAGTCCTCATCAGCTGCCCCATCATATTTTCCTGACTCGTGGATGGTCAAAATCTCATCCCTTTCAAAGGTGATTTTAGTTCTGGGAAAAGGCAGAAATTGTAGGGTATCAAATCTAGGCTGCAGCAGGGCTGAGTCACCTGGATGTTTTGATATTTTGCCAAAGACTTCTGCATGAGACAATGATGCATGAGCGGGCACATTGTTGTGATGAAGCTGCCCATCACCAACTGCCCATAGCTGTGGCCTTCTGGATTGTCCAAATAGTTTGAGGAGGAATGTTCAAGCTTAATGCAAAATTTGATGCATACTTATTGCTCTACTCACTCAGTCATTTTTTAAATTATTTTGTATTGTTGTTCAAGTGCAATTGTCTCCATTCCCCCCCCCCCAATTATGCCCAAAACCAGCCATCTCCACCTCCCAACCTCAATCCTACCCTTCTTTGGCTTTGTATGTGTGTCCTTTATACATGTTCCTTGATGGCATTTCCTCTATTTTCCCCCCATTATCCCCTCCCACCTCCCCTCTGGTTACGGTCCATTTGTTCTTTAATTCAATGTCTCTGGTTATATTTTGCTTGTTTGTTTTGTTGATTAGGTTCCACTTATAGGTGAGATTATATGGTATTTGTCTTTCACTGCCTGGCTTACTTCACTTAGCATAATGCTCTCCAGTTCCATCCATGCTGTTGGGAAGGGTAGGAGCTCCTTCTTTCTTTCTGCTGTGTAGCATTTCATTGTGTACAGGTACCATAGGTTTTTTTTTTTATCCACTCATTTACTGATGGGCACTTTGGTTGCTTTGAGCCCTTGGCTATTGTAAATTGTGCTGCTATGAACATTGGGGTGCATAGGTTCTTTTGGATTGGTGTTTCAGGGTTCTTAGGGTATAATCCTAGCAGTGGGATTGCCTGGCCAAAAGGCAGTTCCTTTTTTATCAACATCAACAAAATGTCCACACTACCCACACCAGTTATAGATTCAATGCAATCACTATTAAAATACAATATATTTCACAGACATAAAACAAACGTTTCAAAAATTTATATGGAACCATAAATGACCCCAAATAGCCACAGCCATTTTGAAAAAGAGGAACAAAGTGGGAAGGATCACAATACCTGACATTAAACTATATTACAAAGCCACAGTAATCAAAACCATCTGGTACTGTTATATAGACACATAGATCAATGGAACAGAATAGACAGCCCAGAAATAAACCCAAGTTTCTATGGTCAATTAATATTTGACAAAGGGAGCAGAACCATAAAATGGAGTAAAAATAGCCTCTTCAACAAATGGTGTTGGGAGATCTGGATAGCTACATGCAAAAGAATGAAACTTGAGTAGCAACTTACACCACATACAAAAATAAACTCAAGATGGACAAAACACTTAAATATAAGTCATTCAGTCATTTTGAATGTGACGGCCACACAGTACACATGCTCACTCAACACAGTCTATCACCTCCACTGACTAGTACAGTGAAGTCGTTATTGTTCACACATGTGCATTCCAGTCCACTCTCCTTGGCTGCCAGGTTACATTTGTCTCCTTCGCAAACTGATCAAGTTATATTACCAATGGTTGGACATTTTCTGGACAGACCTCATACTTCAAGATGTATGTCAAATTGTTGAGCAGGAATATTGTCTCCCTAGTTCACACAGATCACCTGCTGAGAAGTATATGGTGAACAGCACAGTCTCAATGTAGCTGATCTTAAATTACAACATTTAGATTAAAACATTCCTTGACATATGTATGAGATCCTCAGTAATACTGAGAAAATCCTATCCTATCATCTTCCAATATGATCATGCAGGAATATAAAGCACATAAAATAGTGCTCTTAGGGTATCTCTACATGGTAATAAAACCCTCTGACAAGTCAGCAGGTTTTATATGTGAAACACCTGTAGCCCTATCTGGTTTCTCTGGATTCCCTCATAAAATGAAATACTAATTTTTCTAATACCTGAACCTAATCCTTTAAAAATATTAATCAGTCTTGAGTAGAATTTCATTTGCCTTCCTATGTAAAATGTAAGTATTATACTATTTACTTTAACAGAAAGTGATGAAAAGGGAACACAAATACATGTTGAAAATTTACTAAATCATAACTTTCTACCTTAACTATAGTTTTAAATATAGACAAAATAAATATATAATACCAATTTTTAAAACAGATTGGGATAATAAAAGAATTTTCTTCAAATTCTCTTAGCATTTTCTATATAATTCTGTTATACCACTGTGTAAATCATTCAGTATTTTTTTAATTTCAAAATTCCTTCAAACTACTACTTCACATACTGTAAACCTAAATCCGTGCCTCCTTACAAAACTTCCCACATTTGTGTCTCCCCTACAAAAAGTATGCATTTCCAAGAAATACCAGTAAAAAGGGAACATAACAAGGGAAATAATTAGGCATATGTATGTACTCAAATTGTTATAAGTAACAACAAAAACCTAAAAATAAGTGATTTTTACCGGAAGTCATGCTTCTTCCACTGTTTGCAAATCATTCACAAGTGTATCATCTCATGTCTTATTTTAAGAATAAGTATGAAAATTAGAAATTTTCAAGCTGTGAAAAGCCCTGGAATGACTGCCAACAATAACTTTAAGAGATCAGAAATATATCTCCTACCAATGTCATGTTTTCTATCCAACTGCAAAGTGATACAAAAATCTTTGTGTTGTTGGCCCCTATTTGGTTGGCACTTAACTACCCAAAAGACCTTGATACTACTAAGCTTAGAAATTTTACCATGCAATTCCCTACATCAGATAGTTTACAGGACTTTATTATTATCACTGGTCCTTGTGGAACCCCATTTTATTCTTCTCTATCCAGAAAATAATTGATTTCTCCCCACTCTTTTTTTCTCATTGCTAAGTCCATGTCCATGTCCATATGTATACAGTGTAAGTCATCCCATACTGATGCAACTTTAATACTACTGCCCATGGCACACTGTCAAAGTGAAATGGGGTGCAGAGCAGGGGGTCCCTGAAAATAGCAAAGGTAGGGGGATAGGGGAAGGTGATGGATGATATGGAGGTTAAGATACTTTCCATAACAATGGCAAGTTGATAGCTAGTTGATAGTTGTGCAGCCACCACAGGCAAAGGTACATATGACTTTGGGAGCATTCAGGAACTCATGAAGTAGCCAGGGGAACTTATATAGCACCTGCACAAGAGGCAGGGAGGCAAGGCTCATGTGCCATGGGGTGCTCTTGCCCTGACTAAAGATGGCAGCCAAAAGAAGGTAAAAGGTATAGGGGAACTCAAAAAAGTAGCTCCTTATAAAAGGGGCCAGATATGAAGCCACATAGCAAGCTCCAGGTCAGCATTTAAAAATAAAATAAGGGCGGGCTGTGAGAGAAAAGGGAGCAGCAACGAGAGCTCAGAGAAAGGAAAAGTAGCAGCCATGTGGTTTGAAAGGGTGTAGAAGGGCCACCCCATCATCCATGAGGTCACCAGTGAGTGCCAGCCATGAGCAAAGCAGCCATGAGGAAGGAGTCATGAGGTAGGGGGATTGGCCATGAGGTCTAGTGTGTAAGGATTTGCCAAGTTGTCTGGAGTAAGGAGATGCCATGTGGTTTTAGATTAAGAGCTGCTGTGAGAAAGAGGAGACCCATTGGCAAATCTGCCTGGAGAATATGGTACATGTTTCCTGGACTACTGCAAGGAAGCTGAAGACAATGTGCCACAGATCCAGAAGGAGAGAGCTGCTAAGAGAGGATAGTGATTCTAAAACCCGTGAGTGTGCCTTCCAGAGGGGATCGGGAACTGTTTGCAGAGCCCACTTAAGAACAGATAAGGATATAGGGAACTTTGGGGCATGTTTTGGGCTTACAGTCTGGTGGGGAGCAGGGGAAGTGCTGTGTCTCATGAGAGAACAGGGCTCAGAGCAGGAGTGCTCTCAGTCTCCCTGAGGTTGGAATCCTGTAAATAAAACCTGTTTCCTTCAACAGTAATGGTTGGGTCATGTATCAAGGTGACACATGAATGGACTCCAGTTTACTTGGTTACCAAAGGATATGTGAGGGAAAGTTGGAAGACTTATTTTTTACTTATAAAAGTGACACATGTGGCACTTGAAAAATACATCAAACAGTACATCGAGATCATAAAGATATACCATGAGCCCTGGCTGGTATAGCTCAGTGGATTGAGCACGGGCCTGTGAACCAAAGGATCGCAGTTTGATTCCCAGCCAGGCCACATGCCTGGGTGGCAGGCCGGTTCCCAGCAGGGGACGCACAAGAGGCAACCATACATTGGTGTTTCTCTCCCTCTCTCCTTCCCTTCCTCTCTAAAGATAAATAAATAAAAATCATAAAAAGAATCATTTATTTTAAAAAAGATATACCATGAAAAGTGAGCATCCTACTTCCCAGAGAAGATCACTATTAGTGTTTTATAGATTGTTCCATACATTTTTACATCAACCCAAGTACCTTATTTATACACATCCTTGAAAAGATAGGTCCTTACAATACCTACTCTTTTGTACTTCTTTCTCAATTATTATATTCCCATTACTAATGATTGTTCACTGATATTTTGGGTTTTCCTCCTCAGAGGCAAATGATAGAATTGTACTTTCCTACTGGTTGAAATTAGCTGTGGCAATGTCACCTATTTTGGCAGAGGCAATCTGAATAGAATGAAAGATGGTACTCCTAGATGGAAGCATCTAAGATGCCATTATGTATCCTCTACTTCCTTTTGTCACATGGTAGAGCCCAGAATCCTCACTGAGAATAACATGAGGCAGAGACACTCACATATAATGAACATGAAGTATGAGCAAGAAATAAGTCTTTGTTTAAAGACACTGAGATTTTGACATTAACATCTCAGTGTTTACTAGCCTATATTCATTAATATTAGATCTTAAACTAGGTTGATATCAGCACACACAGATCTTCCTAGTTCACTGAAATGATTTGAAATGATTACATAATATTATTCTGCATGGATGATAAGTATTTTGTGTCTACCACATCTTAATTATTACTGTAAATGCTCTAGATGTTAAAAGTTCATTTATTCTCAGAACAACTCTATAAGTTCTATTCTCACCCAGAATTTTACCAATGAGGAAAGTGAAACACATAGAGATTAAGTTAAAATTGTCCCCAAAGATAATAAATGGCAGAGACAGAATTTGAACTGAGCTATAGCTCTAGAGTCAATGCTTTTAATAACATAATTATACTGCCTTTTCACATTCCAGGGAAAGAGATAATACATAAACATACAAGAAAATATCAAATAGTAATAGCTACCATGACAAAAATAAAACAGAGGAATGTGCTAGGTAGTGAGAGCAACTGTATAGTAGTTATTAGGAGTGGCTTTATTGAAAACTAATACTTAATCTGAGACCTGAATGACAAGAAAAAGTAGGTCACGGGAAAAAAAAATCTTGGCAAAAGCTTTCCAAGTGGAGGGAATAGCTAGTGAAGAGGCCCTAAAGTGAAAATGACTAAATGTCTTCTGTACTCAGGAAACAGAAGAAGGCTGGGGTGTTGCAGCACACTGAACTAGGGGAAAAATGAAAGCAGATTTATCTAACCACTCCTGCTGAGAAACGCATTGCATCCAATATTCTTGTAGATGCATCTTTGCATGTCTGTACAGGATTAAGTGGAGGATAAATCCAAACAACTGGGAGTTCTGACCAAGATGGAGGTGTAGGCAGAAACCCTTCACTTCTTCACACAACCAAAAGGAGGATAACAATCTAAAATCAATGAACAACTACAACTGCCAGAAAATCAAACTGTGTGGAGTGCCCACAACCAAGGAATTAAAGAAACAAACAGAAAAATTAGACCAGTAAGAAACTGAGACAAGGCAGCACACCACCAGGGCAGAGCTGGCTAAGAGAAACCTTGGCCAGGCAGCAGACTGTGTGGGCAGGGCTGGCTGAACAGGAAACTGAAAGCTTACTACGGCTAATGGTGGTTGCCACAATGGGAGAAATTCCCAGTCTCTCACAGACTTCCTTGGAAAGTGGGCTAGAGCCAAGCAGGTGAGCTGCACTGTTCCCTCTCTGGCCCCTCCCCCACAGACAGCACTACAGTGCATCCAGGAGGGTTGCTCCACCCTAGGTCAATACCTAAGGCCTGTCCCCTCACAACTTAACAGGTGCATCTAAACAAAGAAATTTGGCCCAAATGAAAGTACAGAGCAAAGCTTCAGAAAGAGAGCTAAGTGATGAGGAGACAGCCAACCTATCTGATGGAGAATTTAAAGCCCTGGCAATCAAAGTGCTCACAGGTCTGATTAAGCTTAGTCAAAAAATGAAAAATCAAATGAAAGATACCCAAAATGAAATAAAGCAAAATATTCAGGGAACCAACAGTGACAGGAAGGAAAACAGGACTCAAAGCACTGATTTCAAACAAAAGGAAGAAATGAACATCCAACAAGAACAGAATGAAGGAATGAGAATTCAAAAAAAATGATGAGGGGCTAGGGAATCTCTGGGAAAACCTGAAATGTTCCAACATCAGAATTATAGGGGTGCCAGAAGGAGAACAAAAGCAAGAAGTAGAAAACTTATTTGAACAAATAATGAAGGAAAACTTCCCCAATCGGGTGAAGGAAATTGATTTCCAGGAAGTCCAGGAAGCTCAGAGAGTCCCAAAGAAGTTGGACCCAAAGAGGAACACACCAAGGTACATCATCATTAAGTTACTCAAGATTAAAGATAAAGAAAGAATCCTGAACAAAGCAAGAGAAAAGGAGAAAGATACCTACAAAGGAGTGCCCATAAGGCTATCAGCTGATTTCTCCAAAGA
Organism: Carollia perspicillata; assembly: GCA_004027735.1. NCBI lineage: Eukaryota > Metazoa > Chordata > Mammalia > Chiroptera > Phyllostomidae > Carollia > Carollia perspicillata. The sequence goes on along the minus strand of PVKM010000840.1, from coordinate 66,247 downwards.
AACCTTGCAGACAAGAAGGAGCTGGAAAGAAGTATCTCAAGTTGTGAAAGGCAAGGACCTACCTCCAAGATTACTCTATCTAGCAAAGCTTTCATTTAGAATGGAAGGGCAGATAAAGTGCTTCCCAGATAAGGTCAAGTTAAAGGAATCCATCATCACCAAGCCCTTATAACATGAAATGTTAAAGGGACTTATCTAAGAAAAAGAAGATCAAAAATATGAACAGTAAAATGACAACAAACTCACAACCATCAACAAATGAACCTAAAGGAAAAGACAAACAACAAAAACAAAATCTAAGGAAATGACTAGAAGAAGAACAGAACCAAAGAAATGGACATCACATGGAGAGATTTCAGTGGGGAGGGAGCAGGGAGGAATATGGGCAAAAAGGTACAGGGAAGAAGCAGCATAATTGGTAGGCATAAAATAGATGGGGAGAGATCAAAAATGGTATAGGAAAGAGAGGACTCAAGGAACTTATATGTACAACCCATGGACATGAGCTAAGATGGAGGGAATGCTAAAGGGACAGGGGTGCTGGGTGGACAGGGGATAAAGGGGGAAAATTGTGAAAACTGTAATAGCATAATCAATAAAATATACTTAAAAATCCCAATGACTGGAACTGCTGGACCAAATTTTAATAGATATGGTGAAACTACCCTCCAACAAATAACAGGAGAAAAGCTGGTGCTTGTTTCCCATACCCTCTGTACATTATTATCATATTATCAGATGTTTTCTCCTTTGCTAATTTTAATTTATTAGACCTAAAAAACGTTATGTTACTGTTGGTTAATCCACATTTTTAAAATTCTGTTTAAAGTACTTTCTATGTATTTAGTACTTGTATTACTTTAACTGTAAACTGCCTGTTTAAGCATTTCCCCATTGTTTAAATTGACATTTCAATTTGCTTGTATTTAATTTTATAAAATGTCTTTGTATATTAAGAGTATGAGCTCTTAGTCTCATGTGTTGTGAATATATTTTTCACTCTGTAATGCAGTATTTAACTTTGTTTATAATCTTTTTATCAAAGTTTGGAAATTGAATAATGAATCTTTACTGAGTTCAAATGCCTCTTACATTATACATTTAATTCCCATATGAATTAAGGTGTATTCCTGCACTCTGTTCTGTTCCAGTAACCTATCTCTCTGTTCCAAAAACAGAAGTAAACTATTTTAATTACTGTAGCTTTAACATTTTTTCTCATTTTGTGGGATTAGTTCCTCTTCACTGCATGTTTCTTCCAGTTTTTTCCTGGCTGTTCTTAACTATTTATTCTGCAATATAAAATTTAACATTATATTGCCAATTTCTAAAAAAAATATTTTCAAATTTTTACTAGTGTGTCATTGAATGTTTCTTATGGCTATAATAAACAGGACTTTTTCCCATTAATTACCATTTTAATTCACTATTTGTATATAGGAATGTTATTATCTTTGATTATGTAGATTTCAGATATTCATATAATATGCAAATAATTTTACATATTCCTTTCTAAATTTTGTATTTCAGTCTCTTGTCTCACTGTATTGCTTAATACACACTGCCCTCCTGCCCTGCAAAAAAATAAGAAATAAAAAGAATAAAGAACTAAAATGTACTGGTGATTGTCAATATCCTTATCTTGTTCCTGACATTAGTGGCAATGCTTCAAATATTCTACCATTAAACACAACAGTGAGATTCAATTTGAAATATATACTTTCATCATATTAAGGAAATATGTAACTTCTACTGTATTAAACATTTTAAAAATAAGGATGCATACTGAATTTTAATGAAGAACTTTTGATAATAACATACTAAGATAATAGTTTTCTTCTTTCTGTGGTATTTTAAAAGTCTCAGAACACATTCATCAGATTTCATTTACCTACCTATTTATGTGCCCTAAAAAGTCAAAACATGTTATTTAGGCACAAATTACCGTAGCAACAATGTACTAACTTTCCACCTAATAATGCATACCTGTATAAATTTCTGTGGTTCATTCCTTATTATCATAAACCATATTGACTTCCCTATTATGGAAATGAGAATAGTGAATTCCACAGCATAAAAGTGGAAAACAGAATTTTATATCCTATTGGGTTGACCAAAAGCTCATTTGTTTTTCTTTTCCTGTAAGATGGATCTAGTAGTGCTTAGTATCTTTAGCTTCACTTGAAACAATTTTATCAGATTGTATTGTGACAGCCATCACATCAGTGTCCATTTTTTAAAAACATCAATTTTTGTGTAGTCATTTTAATATTAAAATGGAAGAAAATGCACATTTTTGTACATTATGTTTTATTATATCAAAAAAGTAAAAACGCAACTGAAATGCAAAAACAAAGAAAGAAAGAAAAAGATTTGTGCAGTGTATGGAGAAGATGTTGATCAAATGTGTTAAAAGTGGTTTGTGAAGCTTCGTGTTGGACATTTCTCACTGGATGATATTCTGAGGTTAGATAGACCAGCTGAAGTTAATTGATAGTGATCAAATTGAAACATTAATTGAGAACAATCAACATTACCCCACTCAGGAGATAGCCAGCATACTCAAAATATGCAAATCTATAAAATAAAAGAAAATTTAAAAATGAAAATGAAAAATGTGGCTTTTATTTTATGGAAAAAACCATGCAGACTTTGTGGCCAACCCAATACAAATCAAGATTTCCCAAAGTCTTGTGAGACATTAGATTCCCATGAGATGATAATAATCCCTGGAATCATCCAAAATTTAAAAACAAAGAGTAAAGTAAAGTAAACTAGTTTTTCTACCACAGGACATTTTGGATAATTTGCTATATTAATGTGCATTGTGATTGTTCCAAGTAAGAAGGAAAGTGTATAGCGTGCAGAAAGTAATATGGCATGCAAAATTATTTGGCCAAGACACCCTCCACATCCATGTTAAACAGATACTACCTCAGTGGGCACTAGCACTCAAACAGACATTTTGGCATAGCTGTCCAGCCAATCTGACAGCTCTTTTTGCTGCTGAAAACCAATATGTCTGCCAAATTAAGAAGCCTCTCTCCAGCAGGTGAGAATTAGACTGACTCACTGAGAGAAAAGATTTAAAAAGACTACATTCTAGTACCAAAATCATCTCTAATTATATCGAGCTTCGCTCCTGTCCATAGTGGTCCCAAACGCACAAACAAAAGCACTCAAAGGACTCTTGGGTGTCACAGAAATCATTTTAGGGGTAGATGCAAGGCCAACGCTGTCCTCAGAATAATATTAAGACATTTGAAGAAACCTGTTTGGGAAAAAAAAAAAAAGGACATTTGACTTTTCCACTCACATTCTCTCACAAATCTGCAGTGGAATTTTCTAGAAGCTATATGTCTTGGGATAAATCATCACTCTGATAGCATATGAAGTCTGTGCCTGTATGTTCCTATATTTTTAATTTTTCCTCAGTCCTAAATCTACTCAGAAATAGCAAAAGTTCTTCAGTGTCTCCAATAATTTTAATAGTGCAAAGCACCCAAAGACCAAGAAATCTAAAAAGCATTATAACTTACTGTCCTAAGTGAGCTTTGTCCCTTTCATACACTTGATTTTCCTATGTTTTGGAAAGCAGCCCTGCAGATCTTTTGGGTTGTTAATTTGGTTTTGAACCAAACATGAGCTCTTCACCTGGACTGTGGTTTTAGTAGATACATAATATTCTTACTCTTTGCAATAACTGCCTTAATTCTGCCAATTTGCCACTCAGGAAATCCTTTCAAGTCCTTGGTTTCCATTTCTCTCCTTAAATCTTTAGCTAATACTTTTCCCTCTCTTTATAATAAGAAATTTGGATCCTTTAAAAAGTGTTATATAAATAACAAATAATACACAGGACTTGAGATATAAGAGGAATTAAATACAATTATGATTATGATATAACCCAGTCTTCAGTTGTTAATGCAGATTAACTATTATGTAGTTTTATTTTCTTAGAATGTTTCATTTGAATGGACCATTCTAGACTTTATACCAATATTTAACCAAAAAGCATATCCAAGTAAAGGAACCTGTTTTACAAAATATTCTAAACTTATAATACATAACAGGTCTGTCTGGAAAAAGTCCAGCCATTGTTAATACAAGAACAGTTTGTGTGGCATCTATCCAACCCAGCAGCAAGGAAAGTGGACTGGAATGAGCATGATTAAATAATGACAACTTCATTGTACTAGTCAGTGGGGATGGTAGACACCCTTGAGTGAGTATGTGTACTTTGTGGCTGTCACATTCAAAATGACTGAGCAAGTAAAGCAAAGAATCTATCAAAATTTGCATTAAGCTTGAACATTCCTCTGAAGAAATTGTTTTGATGATTCAGAAGGTCTCACCTATGGGTAATTGGTGATTGGCAGCTTCATCATGACAACATGCCTGCTCATGCATCACATCTCATGCAGAATTCTTTGGTGAAACATCAAATTACCCAGGTGACTCAGCTCTCTACAGCCCAGATTTGGCACCCTGAGACTTCTGGCTTTCCCCAAAACTAAAATCCCCTTTGAACGGAAAGAGATTTCAGACCATCGATGAGATTCAGGAAAATAAGACAGGGCAGCTGATGGCGACTGGGAGAACTGTGTGAGGTCCCAAGGTGCCTGCTTTGGTGCCTGAAGGGGACTGAAGTATCATTGTCTTATGTGCAATGTTTCTTGTATCTTGTATCTTCATCAATAAATGTCTCTATTTTTAATATTACATGGCTAGATAATTACTGGACAGACTTCATATTTGTCACTCTGTTAATACCCTTCTATTTCAAATGTGTGAGTAATACATTTTTCCAAATAATCCAAACTTTAACTCTTCCACATACTAAGGTCTACTACTAACTATATAGCTCTATAACCACTTATATAATCTTGAGTAAATCACTTCCCTTTCCCTCTTTCAAAGGAGAGCACTGGACTAAATGATCTCTTCTGTTTCCCACTGTTTCTGACTTTACAAATCAAGCATGCTCCTTACCTTTAAGTTGGTCAGTGCCAGAATTCCTCCCCACTGCGACATGTGCATGTATTTCACTTACTGGCAGTATTTGACTCTCACAGATAATGTAGAATGGTGATAATCTATATATAGGTACCTAATCATAAAGTACATTTTTTCTGTTATTCTAATTCTAATTATTATTCAGTTTTCATCATTAAGGTTTTTAATGACCTTTAACCATTAAAACCACCCTATTTTAAACTCACTTTGAGTTTGAGGTTGATTCAAAAACAAAACCGCAATGAAAATAAAAGTTAAATAGCCATGTGGGAAAAAGGACTTCAAGAGGCAAAACTCTTTTCAGGATTACTTTATTTTAACACTGGACACAACTTACATAATTCTACATATAAAAGAGGTGGTAGAGAAAATACTAAGCTTTATAAAGTTTTTTTGAAGACTTTTTGCAGGATGGATCAGATGTTGGAGGTGGAGAACATAAAGATGAAAATACAAGAACCAAACAGGAACAAACAGATTCTGAGGTGTGGTTGATTCCAGCGAACACAGGATGAGGAATGAGTAAGGGGTAGCACAGATTTGGTTGGCAGGGTAGATGGTGATGTTGCTAACAGTGACAACGGCCACAAACAAAGAACAGATGAGGGGAAGCTATCATGGGTAATAAGGAAAAATGATGGAATCTACATTAGATATAAAGTATAAGGTGCCAGCAGAACATTTCAAAATAGTTTAACCATCATTATGGGATAGCTAGTATAACATGTTCTGATATAACAAGGAAACAAAATGACAAAAAAGTAATCTAAGAGAAAATAGCTCTTGTTTCTAGTTTTCTGACTTAGCATAATTTTCTACCCACATACACAGGGCCAATAAAAATCTACTTAAAAACTTCCATGAAGATATACATACTACCAAAATACAACTAACAATATTCTTTAGCAAATAGTAAATAAAAGAAAGTAAATGTAGTAATCAAATAATTTACATCTAAATTTTGGAGTTTTTCAGACTATTTTATCTGATTAGAAAAGTATTTAATACTTGTGAGTGACAGAAAGGTTATTTTAGTTACATATAAGCAATCAATTACAGAAGGATTATATGTCTTACCTGAAAACAAACACTAATAAAGAAAAGTAAACAATCAGACCCAAGATGGCAGAGCAGCAAGTGGAAGCTACACTAACCTCCTCCTAGGAACACAGAGTTATTTTAAAAATCATCCTGAATGACCAACTGAACACTAGCTGGAGAGAACTCTTACAATCACAGACAGATAGAAGAAGCCACTGCAGCACACAGAGACTGCTAGGAAGTGCAGAGGAGGCATGAGATAGCTAGCTAGGCTCCCACAGGAACAGCTGAAATGATGGAGGGATATTTCATTGGCCCTGGGGTCCCCCCTGAGAAGTGTGGGGTCTTAACCACAAGCTGGGCTCCCCAGCCTACAGCACCAGAGCCAGAAAGAAACTAAGATAACATCCAGCTGTGAAAAGTAGCAGGGTTTCTGTCCACCACGGAGATATAAGAGGAGATCCAGAGAGACTTTTAAAGTGCCAATCCACAAAATTCTGTTTGCAGCCACTTACCCTGAGCTCCAGCAGACAGAGAACAGAGTGGACTAAAGACATGTGAGGAGAGTCTGGGGCTAGTGGCTCTGGGAAGAGAGAACTGATAGAACATGTGTCAGGATCCCTGTGCTGAATCATTCCTCATACTGCAGGAACCATCTTTTTTAGGCAGAGCACTCCTCTCTGAATGGCATCACCTTGAGGACAAGCAACAGCCCTCCCTTTAGGAATTACTCTGCCCCACCCTGTGGAGCTTAAGCCGCATTGCTGAGGAGTACACCTGGAAGACATTCACTGATGAACCCTACAAAATGCTTGTAGGCAGAGCCTAATTGCTTGGAGCTCTGAGGCTTCAGCTGATACAGCCCCAGGCCTGCAGCTGATAAAAACTGGCTTGGTGTACCCCTGATTTTTCTGCACACAACAAAGCCCAGCAGAGGGAGCCACATGCTGTGGATTGCTGAAAGCTCCAAACAGGTTGCCCAGGGCCAGTTAAAGGCAGAGTTTGACTTAGGCATACACCAGAGTCTCAAACATCTACCTAATACATGAAAACAAACACAAAGAGGAAGCCAAAATGGAAAGACAAAGAAACAGACCCCAAATTAAAGAATAAGAGAATTGTCCAGAAGAACTAGATGAAATGCAGGCCAGCAATTTATCATACAGAGATTTTAGAGTATTGATTATAAGTATATTCAACAGCATGAAAAAAAGACAGAGAAACCATTAAAAAGGACCATTCAGAAATAAAGCATACAATAATCTGAAATAAACAATACACTGGAAGGAATAAACATTAGGTTAGATGAAGCAGAGGATTGAATCAGTGATTTGGAAGACAAGGTAGAAAAAAACACCCAGGCAGAGAACTATAAAGAAAAAAGAATGTTAAAAATGAGGAGAGCGTTGGCTGGTGTAGCTCCAAGGATTGAGCATGGGCCTGAGAACCAAAGGGTCACTGGTTTGATCCCGTCAGGGCACATGCCTGGGTTCCAGACCGTGTCCCCTGTTGGGGGCATGCAAGAGGCAACCAGGCATTGCTGTTTCTCTCACTCTCTTTCTCCTTCCCCTCTCTAAAAATAAATAAATATTTTTTTAAAAAAATAAGGAGAGCTTAAAAAACCTTGGGGACAACATGAAGCATAACAGCGCCTGCATCATGGGAATACCAGACTGACAAAAAAGACAGCAAGGAATCAATAACCTATTTGCAGAAATAATGATCGAAAACTTCTCTAATTTGGTGAAGGAAAAAGACACAGAAGTCCTGGAGCTCAAAGAGTACCAAACAAGTTGGACCCAAAGAGGCCTACTTGAGACACATCATTATTAAAATGGTACGGCCTAAAGACAAGAAGATAATCCTAAAAGCCACAAGAGAAAAGCAGGTAGTTACCTGCGAGGGAGAACGAATTAGGCTGTACTCTGATTTCACAACAGAAACATTACAGGCCAGAAGGGACTGGCATGAAATATCCAAGGTAATGAAAAACAAGGACCTACAATGAAGGCTACTTTATCCAGCAAGGCTATCATTTCAAATCAAAGGAGAAATAATAAGCTTCCTAGACAAGAAAAAGCTAAAGGAGTATATTAACACCAAACTAGTACTGCAACAAATGTTAAAGGGAAAAGAAGAAGGAGGAGGGTGGGGAGGAGGGGGAAGAGAAGCAGAAGAAAAAAAGATGAAAATAGTCTAACAATAAAATGGCACTAAATATGTATCTATCAATAATCACCTTAAATGTAACTGTCTTAAATGCTCCAGCCAAAAGATAGAGGATATCTGACTGGATTAAAAAAAAAAAAAAAAAACAAGACCCATATATGCTGCCTCCAAGAGACCCACCTCTAATCAAAAGATACACACAGACCAAAAGTGAAGGGAAAGAAAAAGATATTTCATGCAAATGGAAAGGGAACAAAAGTTGGGGTAGCAATACTTATATTCAACAAAAGGGACTTTAAAATCAAGGTTATAGTAAGAAACAAAGAAGAGCACTACATAATGATAAAGGGAAGAATCCAACAATTAGACATAATCCTAGTAAACATTTACACACCCAATGTAGGAGGACCTAAATATGTGAAGCAAATCTTAATGGACATAAAGGGAGAGGTGCACATAAATACAATTATAGTCAAGGATTTTAACACCCCACTGAGTTCAATGGATAGATCTTCCAGGCAGAAAATCAACAAGGAGACAATAGCCTAAAATAACACACTTGATCAAATGGATTTAATTGATATCTTCAGAGCATTTCACCCAAAAGCAGCCGAACATACATACTTTTCAAAAGCACATGGAATGTTTCTAGGATAGACCACATGCTAGGACACAAAACAAAACTTAATAAATTTAAGAAGATTGCAATCTTATCAAGCATCTTCTCTAACCACAATGATATGAAATTAGAATCACAAGAAGAACATTGAAAAATACAGAAAGAAATGAAAGTTAAATAATATGTTATTACACAGTGAATGGGTCAACGAAGACATAAAGGAAAGAACCAAAAGACACCATGAAACAAATGAAAATGAGGACACAACAATCCAAAATCTATGGAACACGGGGAAAGCAATCCTATAAAGGAAATTCATACCATTACAGACCTATCTCAAAAACAAAAAAGAAAAAGCTCAAATACACAATGGAACTTCACATTTAAAGGTACTTGAACAAGAACGAAAAAGCTCAAAGTGAGTATAAAGGAAGGAAATAATGAAGATCAGAGCAGAAATAAACAAAATAGAGCAAACAAACCTATACAAAAGATCAATGAATCCAAGAGTCACTTCTTTAAGAAGATAAACGAGATTGACAAACCTTTAACCAGACTCCCCAAGAAAAAAGAGAGGACCCAAACAAATAACATCAGAAAAATAAAAGGAGAAATAACAATGACACCAAAGAAATACAAAGGATTGCAAGAAAATATTTTGGACAACTATATGTCAACAAACTGGACAAGCTTGCCGAAATGGATAAATTCCTACAAACATACAATCTTTCAAAGTTAAATCAGGAGGAATCAGAGAATCTGATGAGACAGATTATACCTAGATGAATTGAGGCAGTAGTCAACAAACTCCCAACAAACAAAATCCCTGGACCAGATGGCTTCACAGGAAATTTTACCAAACACTCCCATAAGAACTAACATCTCTCCTTCTCAAACTATTTCAAAAAATTCAAGAAGAAGGAAGCCTCTAGGGCTGATTTTCCCAGATCAGCATTACCCTAATTCCAAAACCAGATAAAGTCACTAAAAAAAAGGTCAATATCCCTGATGAACAGATGCTAGAATTCTCAACAAAATATTAGGAAACCAAATACAGCAATGCATCAAAAAGAGTACACACCATGATCAAGTGGGATTTATTCTGGGAATGCAAGGATGGTACAACATTTGCAAATCAATAATAAATGTGATTCACCACATAAACAAAATGAAGGATAAAGTATTTAATAAAATTTAGCACCCATTTATGATAAAAACTCTCAGCAAAGCAGGATTAGAGGGAACACACCTAAACATAATAAAGGCCATATATGACAAACCCACTGCCAGCATCATATTCAATGGGCAAAAACTAAAAGCTTTCCTTTTAAGGTCAGGAAAAAGAGAGGGATGTCCACTTTCACTTATTCAACATAGTACTGGAACTCCTGGCCACAGTAATCAAACAAGGAGAACTAAAAGGCATCCAGATTGGAAAAGAAGAAGTAAATCTGTCTTTATTTGCAGATGACATGACACTGTACAAAGAGATTCCCAAAGATTCTGCCAAGAAACTACTAGGACTGATAAATAAATTCAGCAAAGTAGCAGAATATAAAATTAATATCCAGAAATCAGTTGCATTTTTATATGCCAATAATGAACTAAAACAAATGGAAATTAAGAAAACAATCTCATTTACAATTACTTCAAAAACAATAAAATACCTAGGAATAAACCCAACTAATGATGTAAAAGACCTCTAGTGAGAAAATTATAAAACACTGAAGAAACTGAAGAAGATAAAAATAAGTGGAAGCACATACCATTTTCATGGATAAGAAGACTTAACATCAATAAACTGCCCGTACTACCCAAAACAATCTACAGATTCAACACAATTGCTATCAAAATTCCAATGACTTATTTCACAGAACTATTACAAATATTTTAAAAATTTATATGGAACCACAAAATGCTCCTCATAGCAACAGTGATCCTGAGAAAGAAGAACGAAGTAGGAGGAATCATACTACCTAATGTCAAACTATACTATAAAGCCATAGTAATCAAAACAACATGGTACTAGCATAAAAACAAACACATAGATATATGGAACAGAATAGAGATCCCGGAAATAAACCTACACCTTTTTAGTCAATTAATATTTGACAGAGGAAGCAAGCACATACTATGAGCTTATTCAAAGATACCTTATTCAATAAATGGTGTTGGGAAAATTTGACAGATTTGTACACAAAAATGAAGCTAGACTACCTAATTACACCACACACAATAATAAATTCAAAATGGATTAAATATTTAAATGTTAGACCAAAAACATAAAAATCCCAGAAGGAAATACAGGCAGCAAAATCTCAGATATAGCTCATAGCACTATTTTATCAGATATATTATCCCAGGCAAGGGAAACAAAAGAAAGAATAAACAGATGCATGCAAATCAAACTAAATTTTTTTTGTACAGCAAAGGAAAACATCAACAAAATAAGAAGACAACCCACTGAATGGGAGAACATATTTACCAATACATCTGATAAGGATTAATATTCAAAATATATAAATTAGAAAACTCAACACCAAAAAAACCCCAAAAAACCACACAATTAAAAATGGGCAAAGGACCTCTCCAAATAGCACACACAGATAGCCAACAGATATATTAAAAGGTGATCAATGTCACTAATCATTAGAGAAATGCAAATTAAAACCACAACAAGGTATTTCCCTACACCAGTCAGAATGGCCATCATCAATAAATCAAGAAACAACAAGTGCTGGCAAGGATTTGGAGAAAGGGGAACCTTTTTGCATTGTTGGTGGAAATGCAGACTGGTGCAACCACTGTGGAAAGAGCAGTATGGAGATACCTCAAAAAACAAAAACTGGATCTGCCTTTTGACCTAGCAATCCCACTTCTGGGACTATATTTGAAGAAACCCAAAACACTAATCCAAAAGAAAACAAGTACCCCTATGTTCACTGCAGCATTATTGACAATTATCAAGATATGGAAGCAGCCCAAATGTCCATCAGTAGCTCATTGAATAAAACAACTATGGGATATTTACATGATGGAATACTACTCAGCCATTAAAAGGAGAAAATTTTATACTTTGCAGCAGTATGGATAGACCTGAGGAACATTATGCTAAATTAAATAAGACAATCAGAGAAAGACAAATACCACATGATTTCACTTGTATGTGGAATATAATGAGCAAACTGAACTAACCAGCATAACAGAGACAGACTGAGAGAGAGAGCGAGCAGGATGTCAGCTGGAGGTGCATGGAGGCTGTAGGGTTTTGATGGATTAAGCGAAAAGGAAAAAGGACTCAGGGACATGGACAACAATGTGGTTATTATGGATGGGTGGAGTATTCAGGGGGAATAAATGATAATGGTGAAATACAATAAAAATCACACCCAACAAAATAAAAAATAAAATGGAGGAGACTGTTGAAACTTCTGCAAGATAGAAATCCAGTCAAAATATCAAGCCAATATTTATTTCATTTTTTTAAAATATTTTATTTATTTATTTTTAGAGACAGGAGAAAGGAGGAAGAAAGAGAGGGAGAGAAACACCGATGTGTGGTTGCCTCTCACACATCCCTAACTGGGGACCTGGCCCACAACCCAGGCATGTGCCCTGACTGGGAATCAAACTGGTGATCCTTTAGTTCGTAGGCCAGCACTCAATCAACTAAGCCATACCAGCCAGGGTTCAAGCCATATTTCAGTCAACACATTAGAACTTATCCAAGTTTTTGGTCAACTTAAAGCAGTCCCTTCTATGAACTACAAACTTATTCTTATAAAATTGCCACAATGAGGACATTTTGTATATCCCTCTTCTGGAATTCTTTTTAGAGCATGAAATCCATCCTTTTAAGTAGACTCTGTGGCTATAATTAGATCTTTATGCTCCAAAGTGGGACTTATTTTTGATGTTTATTATACACTAGAAAATATCAAAAATCACTCAGAGCTGAACTTCAACAAGAAGCTGGGCAAATAAGGTATATCACAACTGTAGCCTAACTTTGATTTTATGGACTGAATTACTCACCAATGCTATTGGAATGAGGTCAAAAAGTAACTGCCCAAGGAGGGGTCATAGAAATAGCCTGATTGAGAGAAGTCCAAAAGGAGTAATTGTGTGGTCTCCCCAAGAGATGTACTTTTAAGAAAGAAAAAAATGCAATCATAAGTATGACTCTAGGCATGCTTAAGAAATACTTAAGCAAAGCAATTCCTAATATGCATTTGATAATATGCTGCACAGGTTTGTGGTATATGTTGTACGTCCATTTTTAACCTTAATTCAGGGAGAAATTCACATGGTCTACGGACTCAATTGTTTACATATGCAAATCAACATTTTCTTAAATAGCTCATGAGATTGGTCTTTTGAGAAAAATCAAAAACACTTGAGGAAAAAGCACCCTGTGAACATCTGTAGGTAAATTAAACTAGTATATTTGTCTCTTACTATTATGCATGATGTTATCATCTCTTTCTGAATACATTATCTAAAACTGAAATTGTGAAACATTTATTTGTTTTTAAGAGCTTATTGTTGTGAGTGTGGATGTTGGGACTTCTACTTGTAATACAGACAGCAGATGGGAAGATGTTACAAACTATCAACTTGTTTTTGCTTTACTCTTTAGATCTGTACTAAAACATTTCAGTTCCAATAATTTGATAATTTAAAGACATATGATTTCTCCCAAGAGTGCTCTTCAACTTTGAATGGCTAATGCTGAGATAAATTTCATCTGTTTGCAAGTTTCATGTGTTTGCGATGTTTTCCCTTACAAGGTGTTATTTTTAGCTTACCAGCCTGTTAAGAAAAAACAAAACCTGGCTGCAAATCTACTTCTAAATGTTAACTCCCATTTAATTCATTATCTTTATAGTCTCAAATATACCCCCTAAAATGTTCATAATAAAGTATTAATACAATGCTCTGTCAAAAGCTAAAATCCACATGTGACTAGATCAGGGTGTAGAAGGAAAGATGGACATTTATATACATGGTCTTTAAAATATATATATTTTATTGATTATGCTATTAGTTGTCCCATTTTTTCTCCCCTTTATTCCTCTCTGACTTGAAACACCGGCCCCACCATCATTGCCCCACCTTAGCTCAAGCCCATGGGTCATACACATAAGTTCTTTGGCTTCTCCATTTCCCAAGCTATTCTTAACCTCCCCCTGTCTATTTTGTGCCTACCATCTACACTTCTTATTCCCTGTACCTTTTCTCCCATTCTTCCCCATCGGTTCCTGCTCTCGTTGTTTGCTTAGTTCATTTGTTTTTGTTTTGTTTTTTAGAATCAGTTGCTGATAGTTGTTTTTGTCATTTTACTGTTGATAGTTTCAATCTTCTTTTTCTTACATAAGTCCCTTTAACATTTCATATAACAAGGGCTTGGTGATGATGAACTACTTTAACTTGACCTTACCTGGGAAGCACTTTACCTGCCCTTCCATTCTAAATGATAGCTGTGTTGCATAGAGTAATCTTGAAAGTAGGTCCTTGCCTTTCATGACTTGGAATACTTCTTTCCAGCCCTTCCTGCCTGCAAGGGTTGTTTTTTGTTTTGTTTTGTTTTTTGAGAAGTCAGCTGACAGTCTGATGGGAACTCCTTTGTAGGTAACTGTCTCCTTTTCCCTTGCTGCTTTTAAGATTCTCTCCTTTTCCTTAATCTTGGATAAGGAAATTATGAGTTGCCTTGATGTGTGCTTCCTTGGGCCCAACTTCTTTGGGAATCTCTGAGTTTCCTAGACTGCCTGGAAGTCTAGTTCCTTTGCCAGATTAGGGAACTTCTCCTTCATTATTTTTTCAAATAAGATTTTTTTCTACTATCTAAAAAATATGGTAGATAAAAGAACTGCTGTGGGTTCCTACACCCTTTGCACTCACAACATGAAAAAGCAGGTATCTATAGATATATAGATATATAGATATCCTTTACAAACAGAATGAAAGTTATATATTTCCTCTTGCTAAACAGAGAACTGATAAACAAAGCAGATAGAGTTTATCAATTCTATCAATTAATGATCTGCTAAGAGGGAATAAAGATAATGTACTCAATTTGACCTCTTCTTAATCATTTTTGCTTTTGCCTCATTACAAAACTAAGACAATCTAATTGTTAGAAAATTGGAAAATACAGTTAACATAAAAGAAGAAAAATATCACCATAATTTCTCATTTTCCAAGACCACTGTTAATATTTTAGCAGACAGTCTTGTCTTTTTTCTTATGTACTTCTTAAAACAAAATTGTGGTCATACTATATATTGTATATGCATTTAATATCCTGCTTCATATATCATGAACATCTTTCTTATTATTCAATATATACAAGCTTGATTTTAATATCATGTAATAATTACTTAAGACACTTATTATTGAGCATCTGTGCTCTTTCTAATTTTTCACTATTAGACAGAAATACTGCAATGAACATCCACATACAGATTCCTTTTTTTAATGTATACATTGTCTTCATTAGGAAATTGTTTAGAAATAGAATAGCAGGATCTCAATATAAACATTTTTGTTGCTGTGTTTATTCTGCTAAATTGCCTTCCAGAAAGGTTGTACCATTTTGTAAATCGACCATCAAAAACTGAGAATGATTAATTCTTGGTACTCTCACCAAACAGATAATTATTTTAGACATTTTTTACCTATTAAATTGTACCACTCTTTTATTACCAGTAAGGCTAAACATGAGCACATGCATACATGCCCATACACATCCACATGAGCCCACTTATACATCCTACGCATACCATGTACCTCATCTATGTAATTTATACTATATGAGTATTATGCTCATATTTCTATTAGGATATTTTTCTTGTGTTGAACAAAAATTCTTATACTAAAAGTACTAATCCATTATCAAAATTTTACAAAATTGTCCCAAATTCATCATTTGCCTTTTAATAATGAATCCTTCATTCTTCATTTATAAAAGTTCCCAATTTCTGTAGAATTAAAAATACAGGGCCTGGCACAAATAACATCCCTTTTCCTTACAAAATCTTTTATAACAAAATCATAAGCATGTAATTCTGTAACATAACAATAGCACACTGAAGCACACCATATGACCTTTTAGGTGAAATATTCAAATTAAAACTATAAATTATTACACCCTTATAATTACGCTATCAACCACGGTGAAGCAGGTGTTACGTATGCCAGACCCTGTATATTCCCTTTTATGTTTTCTGTATCTGCACACCTAACTCTTTAATTATTCTGAAATTTATTCTGTTGTGTAGTGAGAAGGAATCCGTTTATATTTTCCTTTCAATAATTTGTCAATTGCTTCAGCAACACTTTTTCCAACTGACATTAAATGTCTCTAATATAATTTATAAAACTAGAAAAAGCTCTGCTGCCATAATTCTTCCTGTGTTTGGCAGAGTTTATTCTCATAAATACACCAGTAGCAGCATTTGTGAATACTATCCACCTATCTCCCTGATTAAACATTTTATACAATATGTGCTCAAGGGCATCAAAATCCACCTGTGAATTAAAATGGTCCTTTCATTCAAACAATACCGGGGCCATTTATGAATTCAAGTTCCCTTTAATTTCATGCACAGTACAACAGCAAGCCAGTGGGTATTAGGAAGCTAGGAAACAGAGGAATTATTCAGGAAACTAAGTCCAATATCCCTTTGTTTTAATGTAGCTCATTTCATAATGTCTATTTTGATAGTACTGAAATTGATAATAGAAGGAAGTAGAAAGTTTATTGCGAATTTGATGGTGTCTTCTGTTCAGAATGTCTAAAAGATCATTGTTCATAAGATTTAAATAAACTTTATAACCTCTGTGTAACCTAAGAAAGGGTACTATAGAAGCTTTCAAAAGTCAAGACAATATACCACAACCTAGCAAGTGTGTCTTTAATGTTTTTAAAGCAGCAAAAACACTGTATGCTACAGGAAAATCTAAAGTGGACATATAGAATTTTGCCTGTTGTGAGCCTTGTATGTGGGAGACTTACACTACTATGCCTTATGTGTACAAATGGATTTTAGATCTTTAGAAAAAAGTTCAAGGCATCTTTAAAGTGTTTCCAAAGTAAAAATAACCTTTTTAAAACCTAAAAGTCACACCAGATACCAATATTACTGACAGAAAACTATCAGAGTTACATTCAGATGCTCACTTCAAAGGGGATAATAGAACCAAAGAAATACTCCACTCTTAAATTTATGGGAGGGTGACTGATGCTAAATTTAAGATTGAAAACGTGTAGACTGGTCAAAAGTAACTTAAAAAAAAAGCAGTATTTTGAAAGGTTTTAGTATATTCTTTAGAGAGTTTACTTTTATTCCAACTGTTTTTCATAACAGAAGGAAAAACTCCCATCTCAAACTAGAAAGTTCATTGGAAAGCAGGGCTAGAGAAGAGTGAGCCGCATTGTCCCCACTCTGACCCCTCCCCCTATGGCAGCACCACAACTGCAGCAAAGACTGTTGCTTCGCTGTGGTGAATACCTAAGGCTCCACCTCTTACAACATAACAGGCACACTGAAACAAAGAAATATGGCCCAAATGAAAGAACAGATCAAAATTCCAGAAAAAGAGCTAAGTGACAAGGATAGCCAACTTATCTGCTACAGAGTTCAAAACACTGGTAATCAGGATGCTCACTGAACTGATTGAGCTTGGTCACAAAATGAAGGAAGGAATGAAGGCTACTCAAAGTGAAATAAAGCAAAATATACAGGGAATCTACAGTGAATGGAAGAACCAGGACTCAAATCAACAATTTGGAACAAAAGGAAGAAATAAACATCCATCCAGAACAGAATGAAGAAACAGGAATTCAAAAAAATGTGGAGAGGCTTAGGAACGTATGGGACAACATTAAGTGCTCTAACATCAGAATCACAGGAGTGCCAAAAGGAGAACAAGAAATTGAAAAATTATTTGAATGAATAAGGAAAGAAAAGTTCCCCAATCTGGTGAAAGAAATATACTTCAAGAAGTCCAGGAAGCCCAGAGAGTCCCAAAGAAATTGGGCCCAAGGAAGCACACACCAAGGCACATCATAATTAAACTGCAAAAGATTAAAGATAAGGAGAGAATCTTAAAAGTAGCAAGAGAAAATGAGATAGTAACCTATAAAGGAGTTCTCATAAGACTATCAGCTCATTTCTCAAAAGAAACCTTACAGGCAAGAAGGGACTGAAAAGAAGTACTCCAAGTCATTACAGGCAAGGATCTACATCCAAGATTACTGTACCCAGCAAAGCTATGATTTAGAATGGAAGGGCAGATAAAGTGCTTCCCAGGTAAGGTAAAGGTAAAGGAGTTCATCATCACCAAACCCTTATTATATAAAATGTTAAAGGGATTCATCTAAGAAATAGAAGATAAAAAACTATGAACAGTAAAATGACAACAAATTCACAACTAACAACTGGTCCTAAAAAACAAAAACAAAGCAAACAACTATAACAGGAATAGAACCAGAGAAATGGAGATCGCATGGAGGGTTTTCAGTGGGAAGGGGGAGGGGAGTAATGTGGGAGAGGTACAGGGAATAAGAGGTATAATTGGTAGGCATAAAATAGATGGGAAGAGGTTAAGAATGGTAGAGGAAACAGAGAGGTCAAAAAACTTATACATACAACCCACAGACATGAACTAAAGGGGGGACTGCTATATGGTTGGGAGTATAGGGCAGAAGGCAGATAAAGGAGAGAAAAAATAGGGAAAACTGTAATAGCATAATCAATAAAATATACTTAAAAAACACAACAGAACATAAGTGTTGGCAAGGATCTAGAGAAAATTGAATCCTTGAATACTTATGATGAGAATGTAAAATAGTGCAGCCACTATGGAAACAGTCTGGAAATTCCTCATATAATTGAAAATAGAGCTACCATATGATCTGGCGATCCTAATTCTGGTTATATATACAAAAGAACTGAAATCAGGGTCTCAAAAATATATCTTCACCCCTATGTTCACCGCAGCATTATTCACAATAGGCAAAAGGTGAAAGCAACCTAAATTTCCATAAACAAATGAATAAAGAAAATATGGTATATGAATCCAATGGAATATTATTCAGCCATAAAAAGAAGGAAGTCAAGTCATATGCTACAACATGGGTTAACCTTGAAGACATTATGCTAAGTAAGTCAGTACCAGAAGCATAAATCCTTCATGATTCCATGATATCAAGTATTTATAGAGGTCAAACTCATCAAAGCGTGAAGTAGAATGGTGTGGTTGCTAGGGGCTAAGGTGAGAGGGAAATGGGGAATTGCTGTCCAATGGATATGAAATTTCACTGGTCCAAGATGAAAAGTTTTAGATTATCTATTGTACAACATTGTGCTTATAGTTAACAATACCATACTATACACTTAAAATTTTAAGAGGATAGATCTCTTGTCATACATTTCTTTACCACAATAACAATATTTAATGAGAAGCCTAAAAAACAGAGTAGGCCTCTGCAAATATATTGATTCATTCCAACATTGAAATAGGAAGACTACTTTTGTTGGAATAGGAGGTATTCTCTTCCAGCTATTATTGGACTAGAGAGAAAAAGAGAGATCATATTTAGGTCTCCAGAAAAGGTGGAATTGGGAGAGACAGAGAGAGTTAGAAAGATCCTATCTACATCAAATACCTAATGGAGCATCATGCAAAATCACCATGGGATATTAGGAAATAACTGTGACTGGCTTTCAAACTTTCAATGATTTACTGTTTTATATACCAATCAATGAAATATGTTTAACCAGTTAATAACATCTTTGCTAAGCATGTATTAAAACACTTTTCAAATACATAAATACATGGCATTGTTCAAAGTTGTAAAAGAAGCCACCTTTGACCAGAGAAAGAGGATAAAGATCTCTCACTTCATGTAATTTAAAACACATGGACAAAAACTAAGGGGGGGTGGAAATGGGAGGGAGGAGGGGAGCACTAGGGGGGTGGTCCCCCTAGGGTAGGTGGGATGGGAGTAAAAGACAGAAAACTGTACTTGAACAACTAAAATAAAAAATAAATAAATAAATAAATAAAACAATCATCAATAGGAGAAAATGGTGACAAATCCTTAAATGAGGCTATCCTTAAAAAGTCATAAAATCAAACTCTAGACAAATCTTATAGTTGAACAGTAGTGATTATTTTTTATGTTATCTGGATTTCCATTAAAGGGTTTTTTTCCTCAACATAGTATTTCAAATGTGTTTGGACAAACATCCCTGATGGAGTAGTAAGGTGAAAAACATCTAAACTGTTGCTTGCTGTGCCGACCTTACTTTGTTGAATAAATGGCTTAATAAAATGTTTAGAATAGGAAACCATTCACGTTGAAAATGTAAAATGTGTTCTTTAATACCCAATTAGGCGTCACCATGTTTATGTGAAGTGCATGCATGTTTTTAATGTAAACTTTTAAGCAAGATTTAAGCCACCCTTGCAGATATATTCAAAACAGGAGGTGGGATGGAAAAAGAAAGCACGTTTTTTCTTCTGCCTAGTAGAAAATCTTTTGTCATTATAAGTTCAGAATACTAATTAATCTTTGGAGTGATACATGTATTGGTGCAAGTGATTGCATTTTGTAAATTGTATCATTGTCTTCTTTATTTATCTCATATCTATGCATCATTTGAGTTAACAATCAATGCTGTGTTGAATTTTGTCTAGTTAGTATTTGTCAAATCAGCCCCATTATGAAGGGAGGGATAGCACCTTTTTAAAAATTCTATAATTATAGTATATTTTTAAATTAGAGTTATTTTACATTTTTTTTATTTTTTCCAATTACATGACATTCACTATTATTTTTGTATTGGTTTCAGGTATACCGCATAGTGATCAGACAATCAGATACTTTACAAAGTGTTCCCCCCGAAGGAACTTTCTTAAAGTATCTAGGAACTAGAGTTATATGTAATGTAAAGGTTCCTGAAATGAAATCCTTCCAATTAAAAGTAGAGTAAAAAATATACAATTTTGTAACAAACGTTTTTTGAGATATAATTATTTAGTATTATACATGCATTATACATAACCATTTTAATTAATATGAAAATTGGACCTCAAGGGGGGGGTGGCATGGAACCCCAAATGACAGCACTGGCAATAAAACAAAAGCCAGGTAAAAATTCCCTGGAGTAGACTAAGTTTTCCCTACATGGTTCCCCTGTGTTATCAGAGGCAGAAAAAGTCAAGACATCGTGTTTTTCTTTAGTTTTGATCTACAAAATAATCTAGGCACCCATTCCTTGGAGAAATGAAATAAGAAGCAGATAAAAACCTACTAAATAAACACCATGCCAAGTGTTTGCTTGGCTCACTCCATTACCTTGTTCCTGTCTTTGCTGAAATGTCACTACAAGGTCTGTCCTGACCATCCTATTTGAAATTATAGCCCTCACGGAATACTCTCCACCCTGCTCTATTTCAGTTCCTTTTACCACAGCATTTACATCTGGGCTTTTATCTATTTACCCACCTATCATATATGTGTACATACACATATGTATGTGCATGGATGTGTGTGTACTTTTTCTCTCTTTGTCCTGACTATAATTTACTCATAAGCTGCTACAGCAATGCCTGGAACACAGCTGACACCCAAATATATGTCATGATACCTATATTACACTCTAATAGTTTGCCAGGGTTATCATCAGGGAATTCGCCTCAGAGTTATACATTTCAGCAGTATGTCATAGATATTAGGGAATATCAGTGACTCTCCTCATTTTCTATGAGTTAAGGGCTTCCACATTTGGAAATGACATTTTGATAAATCATATGCTTTCCTCAAAAGTTTTAAACTAACTCCATTTAGAATCAGAGAATATTAGTGCCTCACTGGAAAGACATGTTTGCTCTTACTACCCAGAAATGATTCCTTTTTTCAAAATAATAGTTATCACTTATTTATGCTGAATAAATTATTTTTAAATTTTATCATGCATTTATAACTTGATTTTTTGATCATTATAAAGAATTAAACTATGCCTGGCTGGTGTAGCTCAGTGGATTGAGTGCAGACCTGTGAACCAAAGGATCATGGTTTGATTCCCAGTCAGGGCACATGCCTGGGTTACAGGCCAGTTCCCAGCAGGGGACGCACAAAGGGCAACCATATATTGATACTTCTCTCCCTCTCTCCTTCCCTTCCCCTCTAAAGATAAATAAATTAACATCTTTAAAAAAAGAATTAAACTATGCTCATTTTTAAACTAGAATAATGAAGCACTTCTTTTTCATTATTTTCTAAAAATATCAAGCCTAACCACCTCAAATTATGGCTGTAAAGTGATTTATATTTAAAGACTAAATATTAAAATCAACAATATTGCACATTATTTTGAATATAGCTAAAATTTTTTCCTAATAAGAGTTTTATAAATTGTGCCATTCCTTCCCCTCCCTCTCATTTTCTCAACAAGAGAAATTATTCTATTCCTCCCTATTTAACAATGTTTCATTAAATACTTCTTTCTATCTGTATTTGCTAATGGGGGTAAGAGGAAGGTTGAGACTTTGGGGGGAATACAAGAAGAGAGAGTAAATGTGAATATTTTGACTTTTACTTTAGATATTTAAATTTGAGAAAATGAGATAAAATAGTGATACCCTGTATATATCTGAAATTATAAGACCAGAAAGTCAGTGAGATGCCTGGATCAAAATGTAAATTTAGGAGCATCTACATTAAGACTGATGATATGTACTCATCGTTGCAGATATTTCTCTAAATCCTCACCCAAAGATATGTTTATGGTTTTGAAAGAGAGAAAGAAACATCGATCCGTTGCCTCTGGTTTACACCCTGAGCAGGAATCGAACTCACATCCTAGATAGACATGTGCCATGACCAGGAATGAACCCACAACCTTTTGGTGCATGGGATGACACTCCAACCAACTGAGCCATCCACCCAGGGCTCGTGGTAGGCAGGGTTTTTTTTTCAGAAGAACAAATGGCCCCGAAAAAACTGAGGAATTAGTCAAAATTATTGGGGCAGGAAGATGAGAAGCTAGAAAATGGAAACAGGGTTCAGATAGGTAGAACCCACAGGACTTTCAAGAAAGAATGGGTATAAAATGCCAAAAAGCATTTGAAGTATACGACACTTGAGAAAAGGCCTTTTGATTTGAACTCTAAGATAAAGGCCATAAATAACCCTGGAAAACGCTATCAATAGAATACATGTGCAGAAATCATGGTATGTAGGAATCAAATATTCTTTGTTCTGTGTGGCTACCCAATGCTACTATTAGATATTTGTTGAGAATAAAAGTCAGTTCAATACATAAATTACATAATGTATACTGTGGAGCTCTGTTAGCATATCAGGATTAAGGAAAGTAACTGGTTAACTTAGGGGCTAACATATATGAAATTGTCTATATGGAGTCTTGTGATTAGGTAAATGTAAATTGATATATGGAGTCTCTAATGTTTTAATTTTTACTTTATTTTTTATTTATTTTATTTTTTTAATTTAATTGTTGTTCAAGTACAGTTTTCTGTCTTTTACTCCTATCCCAGCCCACCTACCCAGCCCTCCCCTCCTCCCTCCCATTTCTACCCCCCTTAGTTTTTGTCCATGTGTCCTTTATACTTGTTCCTGTGACCCCTTCCCCTTTTCCCCTGAAATTCCCTCCCCTCTCCCCTCTGGACACTGTCAGCCTGTTCTCTATTTCAGTGTCTTTGGTTATATTTTGCTTGTTTCATTGTTTTGTTGTTTAGGTTCCTGTTAAAGGTGAGATCATGTGGTATTTGTCTTGGATGGAACTGGAAAGCATTATGCTAAGCAAAATAAGCCAGGTGGTGAAAGACAAATACCACATGTTTTATTTTTTTAATTAAACTATCACCATGTATTATACATAACCTAACTCAGTACAGAAAATATTATTCAAAAAGACCAACCACACAAAATAAAAAGACAACCACCTTAATGGGTTTTTTGAATTTAGATATTTGTTGAGAATAAAAGTCAGTTCAATACATAAATTACATAATGTATACTGTGGAGCTCTGTTAGCATATCAGGATTAAGGAAAGTAATCCTGTTCACCAATGTTCACCAATACATCTGGTAAGGGGTTAATATCCAAAATTTATAAAGTTATAAAACTCAACACCAAAAAAAGTAAACAATCCAATTAAAAAATGGGCAAAGGGCCTGAATAGATACTTCTCCAAAGCGCACATACAGGTGGCCAACAGACATATTAAAGTGTGCTTACTATCACTAATCATTACAGAAATGAAGTTAACCCACTCTGATGTGTCACCTTACTCCTGCCAAAATGGGTATCATCAATAAATCAACAAGTGCTGGCAAGGATGTGGAGAAAGGGGAACAGTTTTGCACTGTTGGTGGGAATGCAGACTGGTGCAACCACTGTGGAAAGCAGTATGGAGATACTTCAAAAAATTAAAAATGGACCTGCCTTTTGACCCAATGATCTCACTTCTGAGAATATATCAAAAGGAACCCAAAACACTAATTTGAATGAACATAAGTACTCCTATGTTCATTGTAGCATTATTTACAATTGCCAAGATATGTAAGCAGCCCAAGTATCCATCAGTAGATCAGTGGAAAAAACAACTACGACACATTTACACAATGGAATACTACTCAGCCATAAAAAGAAAAATTAACCCTTTGTGACAGCATGGATGGACCTAGAGAACATTATGCTAAGTGAAATAAGCCAGTCAGGGAAAGACAAATACCATATGATTTCAGTCATATGTGGAATCTAATGAACAAACTGAACTAAGCAGCAAAATACAGATAGACTCATACATGGAGAGCAGGATGACAGCTATTTGGGGCAGGTGTTAGGGGGTAGAGGGTTTGAGCAAAAAGGAAAAAGGACTCATGCACATGGACAACAGTGTGGTGATTGTGGGGGGCAGAGGGCATAAAGGGGGATAAATGGTAATGGGAAACAATACAATAAAAAAGTTCTCAGATAAACAAACAAGCAAACACACTGGCAACAGTACCAGCTGATAAGCTGTTACTGTCGACTAGACTACTAGTAGGGGTGTGAATTATTCCATCACTTTAGGAAAGCACTTGGCATTACTACTCAAGTTGAAACTGCATGTAACAAAGATGTGGCAAATTCATAAACCAAACAGAAATGCATGCAATAGTATACAAAAACACATGTATGCCAATATTCATAGTCAACACTGAAACGTACATCAATGTTTGAATGGGTGAGTTAATTGCGATATATCCACACAATGAAAAATTCTGAAGCATGGGTTGGTAAACTGTGGTCTATGGCCCAAATCTAGGCTGCAGCCTATTGTTGTTAAGTGGTTACATTACAAAGCCAAACTGAGCAGTTGTGACAGAGACTGTATGATGCAGAAAGCCTAAAATATTTACTTTCTGGTCCTTCACAGAAAAGATTTACTGACCCTAGCTACAGAACAATATATTGAACAGCTACAGGCTGTAAATGACTATGACTGTCACAAACAGAGTTTGAGTGGAAAAAGTGAGTACAGAAAAGTATATACTCTATGATTCAACTTACATAATATTAAAAAATAGGCAGTACTAAACTACAGTAGTCCCCCCTTATCCATGAGAGAGAGAATATTCTAAGACCCCCTACTGGATGCCTGAAAACTCAGAATACCGAACCCTATATATACTGTTTTTCCTATATATACGTATGATAAAGTGTAATTTATAAATTAGACTCATTAGGATTAACGGCAATAACTAATAATAAAATAAAACAATTATAACAATATACTCCAATAAGACTTATGTGAATGTGGTTGCCACCACCCCCAGTCTCCGTTAATATATCTGATGACTGAGGCAGCTCTTAAGTGACTAACTGAACAGTAGTGTAAACATTGTGATTACACTGCACAAAAAGGATGATACATGTTGGAGCTGCAGGGGTGAGAGCAGGACAACTCAAGATTTCATGCTGCTTACTCAGAATGGCATACGATTTAAAACTTAAGAATTATTTATTTCTGGAATTTTCCATTTAATAGTTTTGGATCATAGTAGACCATGGGTAACAATCTGTGGAAAAGGAAACCACAGATAAGTGTGGGTGGAAGGAGGAGTACTGTTTAGTGCTCCAAGTCTAAATAGTGTCTGAAGGCAACAAGAATTGGGAATAACGGCTAAGGTTCTATTTCTTGAATTTGGTGTTGGTTACATGGGTAAATTCACTTTGGGATCATTCATCTGAGTTGTATATTTATGATGCATTTTTCTGTGTATTCCTTCAATAAATGAGTATTTAAAATATATTGAGAAGGACCATACACCAAATTATTAATAGTACTTTCCCCTAGAATATAGGATGGGAAAATGAGAGATTTTATTACTAATGTATATACTTGTATTATTTGTAAACTTTTTAAAAAGTCCTTTATTTTAGAAATTTAGGAACAAAACAATAAAATGATATATATTATATCTTCATCATGATACAGTGCTTTATTTTTATTGACAGGATCTAATATATTATACACACTCAAGTGGCAATAGGAGGTCAGATATTAAATGCTTAAATCAGTCAGCATCTCTAATTTTTGTTAACCCACACTATAGAGTACATTTTATACCTATTACTCTTCATATTTTATCTAAGTTTCATATCTTATAAAACCTTCTCACACATTTTTAAAAACATTAATATGATGATCTTAACCATACCATTGAGCTAACTCTCCTTTTCAAAGAGATAAAAGATTGCAAGAATTGAAAGCAACATTTAAAAAAGTGGTGCTGGCATCTACCAATTACTGCTTAAAGTAAAGATTTAAGGAAAAAATATTTCTGCATAATTTAATGATTGCTTGCTGTAGCAAAGTTCTTCTGTCTGGTCTCTAACACAACTCCTTAGAATTTCTTGTTCAACAGACAACAAAACAATGATGTAGATGTTTTGATAAAGAGCCCACCTCCCTATTGAGGTAGCATTACAGGATAATAGCTGCCTAAGCTATATAATTCAATGAGATGTATTTTAGTGTTAAGAAATCTGTTAATCACTTTTTAAAGCTGTGAAGTTCAAAACTCAGAACAATATGTAAAACATTCCTATACCAAAGGGAATGACTAATCACTGTATAGCTTTGATAAGTTACGAAAAATAAGTTTATCTCAGAAGACTGGTTATGATTAATATGCCATTTGTAAAGCTCCTTCACTCTGTATGGTCTCTCTCTAACTGAATCTAATAAAGATAGGTCACGCATTTTTCATATTCCTTTTTCACCCATGACAGATCTCTAATAGGATTTATATGCATTTTATATTAATTGTATCGGGGACTGCACCAACTGCAATAATACTTCATTTCTTTCCCTTTTTAAGGCTACACATAAATTACAAAGTTTCCATTTTTATTTGACTGCAGCTTTCACTGACAATGAACCACCTTAATGATACAGAGGTAGAGAAAGATTAAGAACCACCTCACCTAATTCACTGAAATACCAAATGGTACCAAAGGCTATAAACCCAGGTGTGAAAGCTGTTTTAGCTATCCTATTCCTTGTGTCAGAGGAGCTCAAGTATATAACATCAGTGAAAACCTTGCACTCTGTGGGAGGGAGGTGGGGAGCACTAGGGGGGTGGACTGGGATGGGAGTAAAAGACAGAGAACTGTACTCAAACAACAATTCAAATATATTTTTTTAGAAAACCTTGCACTCTGAATTAGAGAGAAATGGACATGCTTTTCATAACTATCTCACAGAGGGGTGCTGGCAGTAACCCATCGTTCTGATGAAGTATTGCTTTTCTAACCATCTATAAAGACAACACAGAAAATGTAAAAGGGAGAGAGTGCTACCTAGAATGAAAAACTGAATGCCCTGGGGCCTCAACCTAAAACAGTCCTTAATTTTACCTCTGAACTCAAAACCGGCTTCACTTATATCTAGAGAAAAAGAAATGTATCTTGAGGACTATTCAAATTATAACTGTAGTTAAGAGAAGTAGAAAATTATATTTTCATATTCTATATTCTGCACTATGACACAAATAGTGAAAAATTCCATTCTGCAAAAGAGCACAGCAAGTGGTTTGAAAAAATAATAATATGTTACTTTATACTTTATCAAAACACTTGCCTATTAGTGAATAAAATCCAATAGAGAAAAGTAGGTCATAATAGTAATGATTTTCTTTAGTTGAAGCAGACTACATACAAATTCAGCATGTTCATGTCTCTCATACATAGAGAAATTTAAAAAACAACCCACAAAGAAGTCTGCATGACTGATTACACTTACAGGATTACTTCATGGAGGGGTGTGTGTGTGTGTGTGTGTGTGTGTGTGTGTGTGTGTGTGTAATTTTGTCCTTGAAATAACAAAGGTTACTTTTAAAATGCAACACTCAAGAAAAATAAATGAATATAAATTCAAAAGTTTATTAACTAAAGAAGGGCAACCAAACTCATTACTAATAATTTAACTAACACCTCCTTGGAGCCTATTTTAAAGTAACTTTCATTTCAAAATGTAATAATGCTGAAATAAAAACATTAACAGCCTACACAAACAAACCTATTTTAAAATATGTAAAATTTAAATAAATTAACATTGAAATAGACAAGCCAACTCTAAGTTTCCAAGGTTACATTAAATTTACATACTATTGAAATTATGCTTTTATAGCAACTGAGTTGTTAAATTAACTGCAACATACAAAATTTTATGTATATCACAGGACTCAAATAAACAAGAATACTCAATCTAATCTGATAGCAAAAGTATCCCCAACTCTACATGTGTTATACAAGCAGTTCCCATTTACAAATGGATTGTACAATAGCCCACCCCCCTTACTTGGTGCTATATATATGTTTCAAGACCCCCAGTGAATGCCTGAAATTCTCAATAGTACCAAACCTTATGCAAACCATGTTTTTCCTATGCATACAGTTTACAGCTTTCTCTTTGGTATGTTGAATTGCCAGCATCACTACCCTTGTGTTTTGAGGACATTGTTAAGTACAATGATGGTCACTTGTACACAAGCACTGTGATACTGTCACAGTCATCTGACAACCAAAATGGCTACTAATCGATTAGCAGAAAGGGAGCATCTATACCATGGAGAGACTGGACTAAGACATGATTCACATTTTGGGCAGGATGAGCAGGAGAGCTCAAACTTCATCAAACTACTCAGAAAAGCTCATAATTTAAAATGTATAATTATTGATTTCTGGAATTTTCTATTTAATACTTTCAGATCATGGTTAAGCGTGGATAACGGAAACCAGAGAAGTATATAACTGACAATGGGGAGGGGTGGGGGAACTACTATATTCTTAAGTGTGTTTCTAAATCAGCTGGCAAACAATGCTGAGTCATATTTAATTTTTAAAAAGTTTAAATAAAATGCTTAAGTGCAAAGTTTATTCTGTAAAATACAGTTAACCCATAAAATAAAGTAGTATAATAGTAGACGTTCTAAGCTCTGAACTTCCTTGCAACTGGTGGTACAGAGCAATGGGATCGAGAGTAAGTCCTGAAAAATGAGATGCTGACTAGGAATGAGAGGAACAGAGACCCAGCTTTGGCAGCAGTAGCAACCCAAAAGCAATGGAGGTGAGTTATAGCATTATGTGGTCCAGGCACCCAAGTGCAGAAGGATAAATGAACTATCTGCAAAATGAGTAACCAAGGACCTCTCATAAGAAAGTATCAAAACAATAGAGGAAGATAACTGTATAAAACCACAGAAGGACCAATAAATATTATGAAACAAAACATATCTTTACAGTTCTGAACTTAAGAGATGGTAGGTCTGCATTTCATTTACCAAAAGTCCATGCCCCTACCAGAAACTCCTAGAAAAATAATGAGCTATTCTCCATTTTTTCACATATTTTTTACAACTATAATTATCTGTTTTCCTACAATGACTGAGAAAAATCTGCTAGATCATGGCACCCAGGGCAAATATTTGGGTAGGAAGCAGCAGAGCATAGCAGTTAATAGATCAGAGGTTAGCATCATGAACAACTAACCTTGGGCAAGTTAGTTAACTTCTCTGAATTTCAACCTCCTCCTAAACTGGAGGGAAAACAATGACCACCCAATAGGGTTATAGTGGGGATTAAATGTGGTCATCCATGAAAAATACTTACACAAAGCCTGGCATACACTGTAAGGGGTAAGTAAATATTATTGGATAGTTATAAAAAAATACTGGGATGGCATTGAGCCTTTTAATACCATAACTGACCTAATTCTTCTCCCAGTTAATAAGTAAAACTGCTGGCTTCCAAAGAACTGCATTCCCGAAATCTGAACAATAGCAGTTTTTACCTTCCCATGTGATGGCACCAGAGTTCAAGTACTTTGTAAATTGCCTTCCCTCATTCCACAAAGTGTTAAAGTGTCAAGACTTCATTACCTCGTGAAGAACCAGAAACATCTTTTTTAAGTATATTTCATTGATTACGATATTACATTTGTCCCATTTTTTCTCCCCTTTATTCCCTTCCACCCTATAGGCCCCCTCCTACCAGCATTCCCCCTCTTAGTTCAGGTCCATGGGTCATACATGTAAGTTATTTGGCTTCTCCACTTTCCATACTATTCTTAACCTCCCCTATCTATTTTGTATGTACAATTTATGCTTCTTATTCCCTGTACCTTTTCCCCCATTCTTGGGCCCTCCCTGTCCCTGCTGATAACCCTCCATGTGATCTCCATTTCTCTGGTTCTGTTCCTGTTATAGTTGTTTGCTTCATTTTTGTTTTTGTTTTTGATTTTAGGTTCAGTTGTTGATAGTTGTGAGTTTGCTGTCATTTTTACAGTTCACAGTTTTGATTATCTTATTTTTCTTAGATAAGTCCCTTTAACATTTCATATAATAAGGGCTTGGTGATGACAAACTCCTTCAACTTGATCTTATCTGGGAAGCACTTTATCTGCCCTTCCATTTTAAATGAAAGCTTTAATGGATAGAGTAATCTGGGTGGAAATCCTTGCCTTTCAACTTTGGGTACTTATGTCCAGCCTCTTCTTCCCTGCAAGGTTTATGTTGAAAAATAAGCTGATAGTCTAATAAGAACTCCTTTGTAAGTAACTGTGTCCTTTTCTCTTACTGCTTTTAAGATTCTCTCCTTATCTTTAATCTTGGGTAACTTAATTATGATGTACCTTGGTGTGTGCTTCCTTGGGTCCAACTTCTTTGGGACTCTCTGAGCTTCCTGGACTTCTTGGAAGTCTATTTCCTTTGCCAGATTAGGGAACTTCTCCTTCATTACTTTTTCAAATAAGTTTTCAATTTCTTGCTTTTCCTCTTCTCCTTCTGACACCCCTATGATTCAGACATTGGAACATTTAAAGTTGTCTTGGAAGTTCCTAAGCCTCTCCTCATTTTTTTATTTTTTTTTGAATTCTTGTTTCTTCATTCTGCTCTGGTTGAATGTTTATTTTTTCCTTCTGGTCCAAATAATTGATTTGAGTCCTGGTTTCCTTCCCTTCACTGTTGGTTCTCTGCACATTTTCCTTTATTTCACTTTGCACAGCTTTCACTTTTTCCTCTATTTTGCGACCAAACTCAACCATTTCTGTGAGCACCCTGATTAACAGTGTTTTGAACTCTGCATCAGGTAGGTTGTCTATCTCCTGGTCACTTAGCTCTTTTCCTGGAGTTGTGATTTGTTCTTTCATTTGGGCCATATTTCTTTGTCTCAGTGAATCTGTTACATGGTAAGGGGTAGAGTCTTAGGTATTCTTCAGAGAGGGGGGCAACCCTCTTGGCTGGGTTGTGGCACTGTCTATAGGGGACGAGTCGGAGAGGGAACAATGCCATTTGCTTGGATCTCCACCAGCTTTCAGCCACTTCCCCCGCATCC
The DNA here is from genome assembly GCA_004027735.1 of Carollia perspicillata. Taxonomy (NCBI): domain Eukaryota; kingdom Metazoa; phylum Chordata; class Mammalia; order Chiroptera; family Phyllostomidae; genus Carollia; species Carollia perspicillata. The sequence continues at coordinate 34,483 of PVKM010000840.1, read as the reverse complement.
CACAAGCAAATTGGGCACTTCTGGTGCTGACTCCAGTATGGGTGGGTTTATGTATGTTCTAGGACCCTGTGGGCCTCTCCAGTGAACTCTCCTGTGAGGCTGAGAGTTCTCCTGATGCCTCAACCCCCACAGGTTTTTTCAGTCAGAGGTTTTGAGGCTTTATTTCCCCAAGCTGGAACCCTGGGTTGTGCCATGTTTCTCACTCACCAGTTGTTCCTCCTGGTTTATCCACACACAAATGTGGGAATGACTGCTCTGTCAGCCACTGCCTTGCCATGCATCCTCTCTGCCTAGGCTACCCATCTCTACCCCTCCCACCAGTCTGAATGAATGTTTCTTTTTTAACTCCTTGGTTGTCAGACTTCAATACAGATTGATTTTCTGGCAGTTCTGGTTGTTTTTTGTTTTTAAATTTGTTCTTGTCCTTTTGTTTGTGCAAGGAGGCAAAGTTTATCCACCTGCACCTCCATCTTGGCCAGAAGTCAAGATTAAAAACAATGTATTTTAATTATGACTGATTTCTTTTGGAAATCAATCTCAAAAAAATAATGTAAGGCAAGGGGAGAAGCATGCCAAATGCATTCCATATTTTACCAAATATTTCTGGAAACTTCCCTCTTTCATTTGGCGCAGTGCCCCTGTAATTATGCCCATATGATTTTTAATTATGTTAAGTGTCAAGTGTCGAATAAGTAATTTTTCTCTGTAAGCTTTCATAAGGAATGCTAAAAATTAGTCCTTAATCCAGCATAATCAGTGATCTATGAATGCATGCTGTGTACTTGAAAGGTACTTCTTTAAATATAACAACTAAAAAGGAAAAAGTGCTAAGTATTCCTGGTGGAATCATTTTCAAACTATATTATGCCTAGACTGCAAATGATGAAGAGTACAATGAATCGTCCCTTGATAACTCCTCAGCAAGATCAATTTCTATTCTGTGCAATAATAACAGTGCTGCTCCCTGAAACCACTGAAGAGCATTGGGCTGTTTTTCTCTCTGTGAAATAACTGAAGACGACCATATTTTTATAGTTCCCCCTTTCTGCTATTAGCTGTCACATATCACTGTCAATAGCAATTTTCTTTTTTTTTTTCCTTTTCAAAACACAAGGTTAACTGGGTGAAAGCCTGTACTGACACGCACGATTCTCTAAGACACACAAAAGTGGTTTATTTTTTACCTTAATTTGCAGAAATGTGGACAATACTACAAATACTTGAGAACAGTCAGAACACTGAGTTCCTGATAAGGGGCCTCTGCTGAATACAAAACTGCCATAATTGTATTTCAAAAAGCAAGATGGTAAAGCCTGATTGATGGAAACCTTTAAAATCAGAAAACATGTTATCACAGAAAACTACCTGAAGCAGTAATCAAAAGTGATTTTCTATCAATCACCATGGAGATGCCACCTATCAGGAATTCATCTAAATAGCTCAGAAATTAAGCTTTGGACATTTTAGGACATGTGATACTACAACAGTATCACCAGATTTTTTGTAATCTTTCCTTCTCTTTTTGTTGTATTATTTTCTTAGCTCCTGTCCTACAAATACTCCAACCTACTACCCAAAATAAAGAAAATTAAGCCCAGGCTGGTGTGACTCAGTGGTTAAGTGAGCAATCAAAGTGTCGCTGGTTTGATTTCCAGTCTAGGGCACATGCCTGGGTTGTGGGCCAGGTCCCCAGAAGGGAGCACATAAGTGGCAGCAATGCTTTGATGTTTCTCTCCCTCTCTTCCTCTCTCCCTTCCCCTCTATCAAAAATATATAAACAAAATCTTTTTTAAAAAGAAAATGAAGTCCTCTGTGAATAAAAGGCAATATAATATTATGTTGGTCTATAACAACTATCAGTAGACAGGAATCAACAGAGACTGTGGCCTAGCTGACCATACTTGCAGGGGCAGGTGGAATATAAGCAACTGTGCTCATAGCAAGCTTTCAGATGTGTGTTGAAGGAGAGGAGAGATGGAGGGAGGGCAGGGATGCTTGATATCTTTATAAAACTCAAGAAGGGAATTTAGAAACAATTCAAGTTGATGAACAGGCACTTAAACCACCAAGGCATTAGAGGCACCCTAGTGAGAACAGAAACCTTAATCTCCCTGTTAACAAATTAAGCATAAGACTACTTTGAAGTACTAGAAGAAATGCCATCCAGTTTCCTTTCCCTACCAAAAATGGTATTTATACAAATCCATACTGTGAAGAAAAAAATATTAGCATAGCAGGTCTAAAACTAAGGCTTGCTAGCAAGATTGACCCATGGCTGGGGTCTGGGAACTGCATTTTCCAAAGTATTCCCTCTGTTCTCTAACTGATAAGGACAAGCTTCTGTGCCTGCTTCTACAAATAATGTGGATTACACTGAATACTTGCTTTTCTTTTGGTGGATCTAGATTTTGGGTACCTGCTAAACAGAGTGTCTACAAAACAAGCCCCCAAGAAAAACCTTGAGCATTAACTGACTCCCTACTGGGCTTTCCTGGGCAGGAACATTGTAGATATACTGCTGCATTTTCATTTCTGAAAGAAAAGAGAACACTGAATGTGACCCCTCATGGGAGGGAGATTGTAGAAGGAAGCCTGCTCATGGATTCCTCTAGAATCCGTGTGCTTTTCCCCTGATGATCTGGTTGTGTATCCTTACTATAGCACTGTAATAAATCTTAGCTCCTAGAACTATATTCTACTATATCCTGTGAGTCCTTCTAGTAAATCTTTGAATGTGAAAGTGGTCTTGGAAACCCCAGACTATACTTGTGGAATTCTTTTGAATGTCAGATAATTTTTAAATGACTCATACTTGGGTCCCACCCTGAAATTGTTTATCATGTAGTTTGAGTATTTGAAGGGTATGCTGGCAATAAACCAGTGAATACTTACCATTCATTCAAAATTTTAACAAGCATGTATTATATTCCTGCCAATGTTAGGTAATGGGCATAAGAGGAACACAAGAATGAAAACAGTCTCTCATTAAAGGGCTTGCAGTACTAACAGACAGACATGCAAGAAACAAATGGTCCTCCTGGAAATGACATTGCCTGGAGTATTAGAAACAAAAAGATTTTAACTATTCCACCATAGACATTCCTGTTTTCTCTGACCTATACTTTGACTTGTGCAATTGACATGATTCTTTGGGTAATACTAGGGGTGTTAGTTAATTTTCTTCAAAATATTTCAAAAGGCTAGGATGGTGGTCCTTAAGTCTTGTGAGACCCTTTTGAATATTTGTTATAGGATTCTTTCTAGAACTGATCAGCTACCAAATAAGTATTAACTACTATGCTAGATTTGCTTGGAATAAAAATAATGAAACCAGCCCCAACCTTCAGGGATCCCATGGTCTCTTGAAAGAGACAAAGAAGTAAACAAACTGTTAGAATTCCACATTAGTAGTGTGAGAAGTTTGCAGGAAGTGATATGACAAATGCAGATGAGGAGCATAACTAATGATCTCTACCATTCCACACCATTATTGTTAGAAAACAAATGTGTGAAAAGGAGCTAACAACAGCTCACACCTGAGTGGCAGTGTTAACATTAATTACAAGATTATTACTACTACCTGTACTTTAAAATAGTTACACATTTTCCTTCAAGTTCTAAAACGTGGAAAACATTTTATCAAGATATAATTTTACCTGACACAAAAGCTAGTATAAAATGTCCCTTAAGAGAGATGTCTGCAATGGTACTGGTGAACAGACTATACCAGGCTCTGTGCAGGTCCTCACAAACATACTTTGCATTCCTTCCACTAGAAAAAGTTCCCAATGTTGGCAGATATGTTTAAATCTATTTGGCATTATGTTGAAAAAGAACCTAAGTTTTTAACACATTTCCTTTAAACTAACAAAAAACTATTTATAAAAAAGGGGAAGTAAATCTTGAAATTGCTTTTAATCACTTCGTTAAATTTAAATCTCTTTGCCTTAAAAATAAATCACCGACTTTTTTTCTCTATACAGAATATTACAATCTCCTATCATTGAAGACTTGAAAAATATATTAGTTGAAAATCCATTTCTTGGTTCCCACTGAGATTTAAATTACCTGAAACTAATAGCCTCACTGCAAGAGTTCTATTCCATGGCTTGTAAGTTGAATTCACCAGCATGACATCTCTGTTTTATATATGTAAATTTGACAGGTTTACTGTAAATTCATGACATTGGCAACACCTCTTGCTTAAAAGATTGGTGCTGCTACTGAAACAAATACACAAAATGAGACAGGAAGTAGCCATAATTTTTCCAACTTGCCTATTTTATGATGGTAATCTTGGGAAAACTGGAGGTAGGCTAGGGCACAAAAACTAAGATAACAGCTGAAAGCCATATAAACTACAAGAAAAAGAAATATTTGCATATAAATCAAAGCAAGCAATAAGGTTTACATCATGGTACATAATATAAAATTATTTCATTACAGAAGGTATCGCTTGTACTAGCTTCAATTATTACATTTTCTGAAATTTGGGCACCAGCTATATTGAAAGAAAATTTACTAGCAATAACATATACAGTATTGACAAGTGTTTTCCTTTACCTTTTGTTTTGCAATCTTCCTACTACTCTAAGGAGTTTAGTCCACAAAACAAAACATGAAAATGTTACTGGCTGAAGTAAAAGGAGTAGTACCATCATCACTGAAATCAAAGCAGGATGAAGTATTTCAGCTTGAGGTTCCCTCGCTTAATTTTCTAGAAGTATTGCTCTCTGTTAAATAGCTATGCAAGTAATATTGTCAATGTTCATCAAATTGGCATCAATAGATTGTATTTTTAACACAAACAAAAACTAATCTAAATACATCTGTTATGTATTCTGTAGTAGAAATTACATTTAGGACAACTAAAGTATATGTTACCAGTCTTGCTTGATACTCTCACAAAATGTGCTTACAATCTCAAACCATTCTCAACAGACAGGACTAATTCCAAGTTCTAATTACCTAAAGCCCCATTCTCCACAGTCCCTTAATTACTGCCTGGTTATCAGGTGAGGACTTAACAGTAGGATGCTAACTTCTTCAGAGGTTATCAAGGGGCCATTTAGTTCATTTCAGCTGCAAAATTCTTGATTACTACTGCGTTAAATAACCTTTATATTATGCAATAGTGTAAAGTTTCACTGATGGTAACAGGGCACTTTTAGTGCCTTTCTGTGCAAAAGGACCTGCAGGTATAATCATATTTTGATTTAGCTCCCTTGGTTTCTTCAAACATAAACAGGTTTCCTCCACCCTATGATAGTCTTACTTGACCTTGCTCACCTCCCTGCTCCCTCTACTTAGTAAGACATTCTCTTCTGCTTTTTTTTTTGATTGCCATTAGCTCTAGTTCATCCTTCCACTCTCTAAATGTGAGCATTCCTCTGTCTTTGTCCCCCTACCCTTTTCTATCTACTATCTTCCCCTGAGGGAGCCCCATATTTTCTCAGGTTTGGACTATGGGTCATATATGAGGACTCAAAAAATAATAATTCTTGCACTTCCCTTTTACTTAATTTCTATTACCTTTTCCCTAATATTTGGCTACTTTCAGAAACCAATTTGATTTTTTGAGTGCAAAACCAAATCTGTTTCACTCTCCAAGGAACAAGAACAATAACAGTGGCTAACATTTAATCCTTACAACATACCTTGGAAGCAGATGCTGTAGTTTGTCATCACATTTTACTGATGAGAAAATCAAGATTACAGAGTCTTCCAGGATTCAAACCCCAGCCTACTGACTCCAGAAGTTGTCTTCCCAACCACTGTTGCTCACCATATCTGAGATGATCTGACTACAATTTAGCCAATCTTACAAAAATAGCCATTCTCCAAAATACAGTCAAGGTGTAGCCAACATGTCCAAGGTCTCCATTCTGCACTGTTAATTACCTCCACAGTGATCCAGTATCCAGACCGCTCAAGTAGACTCCACTGAAGTCCATCTTTATCATCCAGGCTCTGATACTGTTCATTGCTCTTTTTTTATTATTGATTTTAGAGAGAGACACAGAGAGGGAGAGACATTGACTTGTTGCTCCACCCACCTATGCATGCACTGGTTGTTGTTTCTCATATGTACCCTGACTAGGGATCAAACTTGCAACCTCGACATTTCAGGAAAACACTCTAACCAACTGAACTACCCAGCCAGGGCTGTTCACTGCTCTTTAAAATCATAAACCATATAACAGTACATCTTCATCTCTCTAATAAGCAAGTTCTACACACAGTCCAAGGATATTAAGAAGTAAAGGAGGGTTATATTTAAGTTGTTTAGGTATGTGACCACCTCCATATTAATTTTTTTGAAACTGCGCACTTTCTACAAATCCTGATAGTCAAATGAATGAGTTTAATTTCACCACGCATGTAATTGTTGATGCTTATATTCACAGTCCTATTTTTACATATATTTGAGAAATGTTTTATTGTATAAAGGAGCCTCCTCCTAAAGTACCAGAGTTAAAAACACTAGATTATATTTATCAATATTGCCAATTCCATACATCTATAAGTATAAGAAATCAAGGGCCAGGCCTGGCCAGGTAGCTCACTTGGTTAGAGAATAGTCCCCACACACCACCGAGAGTTTGATTCCCGGTCAGGGCCCACACAAGAATCAACCAATGAATGCATCAATAAGTGGAACAACAAATCAATGTTTCTCTCTCTCCCTTCTTCTCTCTAAAATCAGTAATTTTTTAAAAAATCAAAGGTGAGATTATGTTTCTTGATTCAAATCAATAGACAATAAACAAATTAAAGAAGGTCTTAATGTGGATATTAATATTTCAATAAAATAAATGAATTATTCATTAAGACATTCATCCTGTTCCAGTATTATTTTTAGCAACATGAGAGCATCTTAAATGTATAATTATGTAATCTGGCTGTGTAATTCACAAAGAAAACTGGTGTACCTATGTGGAATATGAAAATCTCAAACAGCCAAAAAGCAGATCAATAGACCGAAATACCTCCTGACCTAGAATCAATAGGGATTGAGACATTCTAGGAAAAAAATATTTCAGGGAGATGCAAGTTTCCATTCCAATGCAGCTATCTTAAGTGTTTATGTTAAAGTATGCCTCTGTCTGCCTACAATGACTATTATACTTCCCCATGATATGAACATGTTACAATGTGTTACAGATAGAACTGAAACATTCAGATGCAGGTGGATGGTACCTAACGCTAAATGACTGACTAGAGTGTGCCACAGGATCCACACTCACACAATATCCTTAGATGTTATTAAAGTATCAGCAGATTTTTTTGTACAGGCATAAAACACACAGAATACAGAAGTGATTCCCGCTAGGGCAAGGGAGGGGACTTTTCCAAGTTACAAGTGTCCATCCTCAAAATGAAGGGTGGGAGGAGGGAAAGCAGACTTCTCAAACCATTAACATTCCTCACCTGTAGTTAAGAGGCACCACAGAGGCCTTGTGATTTAGCCTCACAACCTCTTTGCTCCCTACCTGTTGCTGAACAGAGCTCTTCTATTTGTGTCTTTATTACATTTTGTGCCATCAAGCTACCTCTATCACTATTTCTAAAGTCCACTGGAAAATTGCTACCACCATCTCTAGTGTGCTTCTGTCACTGATGGTGTTAATATCGGCAAGCCATTGATGCTTATGCTGTCAGTGATCATCTCCACTCTTTTCCCCCTTGTTAGTTTTTCTTTTTAGCTTCTGTGCAAGAAGGCTAGACTTTTAAATCAATTACCAGCCAGAACATGCCTTCCTCCCTTGTCATCAAACCAATGTCTTAATGTGTAAAATGTAATCCTTAAGTCTACTTTGGCTTCAATTCTGACTGGCGTGCTGTTCTTATGCTTGTTCTCCCTCTCCCCCTGTCCCTGCTCCCTCCTTCTCATTTTAGTCATAACTCAGATATTCAGGGCTTTTCTCACGACCACAGTTGATCCCCTCCCCACCTCACCCCATCCCTTACTTATGTAATGTTATCTGTACCGGTTGTTTTTATGAGTATCAAAGTTTTAGCTTTGATGTACTAAGTTTTCACTGTGATCTGGTTTTATGCATTAAATGCTTAATACGAAATAAATCCTTACAGGGAACCAAATAGTCTACAAGAGACTAAAAACTGTGGCCCCCACTCCCCTTACAATGAAGTAATTGATGCTCATAAAACAAACATATTTATCAATGGTCTACTCCAACACTAGTCCAACTATACTTTAAGCTCCATGGGGCTTTTCCCTCTATTACTTCTTCCCCTCAGCACCTAAAAAAATTCCTGGCACATTCAAGATGTACTGAATAAATATTTTTAAATAAATAAGAAACATTGAAAATAAACAGAGGGGCATATATAGCACAAAACAGCAGTAGAAAAGTCATTAAAATACAGGGTCCTGCAGAAGTAAGGCCTGCTTGAGTGTGGTTGGTAGGGTTATAATATGGGTGTAATCATTTATACTTTTCATTTGAAAATTTCACCTAAAGGTCATATAGTATGCTTCAGTGTAATATTTTTATGTTACAGAATTACATCTTATGATTTTGCAATAAAAGATTTTGTAATAAAATTGGGGCATTATTTGTGTCAGACCCTGTAGAGTTCACATCTTTGAATCTGGGGAAATTTCTGTACATATGAAAGCACATTGAGATCATTTTCATACCTTCATTTTCAATTGTATTAATTTTATTTTTTAAATTGAGGTCTACAAGCAAGAAAAGATGCCTAAATGTATAAATCTATGTGTTTTTAAACACATTTAGTGTTATTTGCCTATCTCCACATAAGTTATCTTGGTATACTTCTTTTACCTAAGCTATTCTCCTTGTATAAGAGCTACATAAACAGAATTTTAATGAATTTATTAATAATTATTCTTTAAGATTTTATTTATTTATTTTTAGAGAGAGGGGAAGGGAGGGTGAAAGAGAGGGAGAGAAACATCAGTGTGTGGTTGCCTCTCGTACACCCACTGCTGGGGACCTGGCCTGCAACCCAGGCATGTGCCCTGACTGGGAATCGAACCAGAGACACTTTCAATCCACACCATTAATTATTCTTGTTTTTGCCTAAGAGCAACAAAAATTCCTAAATTCTATCATTTATCTTATTATATTAAACTCAGAGAAAGCTAATTTTAAAGTCCTGATTCAATGTCCAGTGAAAGGAAATGTATTTAAAATTTACAGGCACACACCTTAAATAAGGGGTATAATAAATTTACATATTGAAATGAATATTTTTCTAAGATTGGCAATTTAAAAACTTTTTTCAAAGACTAGTCATGTTTAAAGTATATTAAAAGAAGTATTCCATGAGTGGGAATTGGTTTTATAAGTCAGTTAAGAAGAATAAGACTATTTGGATGAACAGAAACATTTAATAACAGGCATTTTACAAAAGAGCTTCAGTTGTGGTAAACAAAGCATATAGATGATCTACACATTTCATTTTAGTTGTATTGTATGAAGGAAACCGAGATTTTCACAAAAAGTACCTATAAATGTTAAGAGTTTTAAAATTGCACCTCTTGAAATCTTAGGATACTTTAGCAAAGACACCGAGAGTCTACATTCTGAGGTGTACACAAAAGTGAATTTACCTGGTCTCATAAATTACTACTAACATGGGTATCTCTGATCATGGATATTATTTTCGTAAACTTTTAGGATAGGTAAAGCTCTCTTTTTAAGGAGAATTGGAGGGGGGCTGTAGAACTCATGAAGTACCTATTACACAAAAGTCTCAGGTGAAGAGCGTGCAAGGAAGACGATTTGAAACTCTTTGCTCTGGATAATCAAACACTATGGCAACCCACATTTCTTTATACAAATGTCATTTTTTTTTTCAGAAAACTCATTTGTAGGTATTTATAGATTCATTCTTGATAACAGTTAAAGATAAACTGCCATGACTTTGTGAAAATAGTGGAATTTTGAAAATAAAGATGTCTAACGGCATTCTATTTCAAATAGCAATCTGATATAAGATTCCTTATGTCAGGTAAGATACAAAAGTAGATTTTAGTGTTTAGAATATTTAGACGTATCATGCACCAATGAATCTATACAAGGCCCAAATATAATAACTACAGTGAAAAAATCTATCACGTCAGACATTTCATTCCTTCAAATTCTACTATTCCTGCTTAATGTTTTTTCGGGGAGGGGGAAGGATGAAATAGAGCTGCTCCTAGATGAGCATTAATAAATTAGTATGTGTAATTTCCTCATCAAGTTCAAACCAAACAGATGTTATTTGTTTAATTTCTTTATTTTGTTATTTTCAGTAAGTAACTGAAAGGCTTTAATACAGTTTTTTACTAATTAACAGTGAACTAAATTTAAATAACCTATTAGTCCATATTTTTTAAATTAATTTTAATTTTTTAAATTAAAAGAGGAAGGGGAAATAATAAAGTTCTACTTTGGAGAAGAATGCCAGGTGATAAATGTAGAAAAATGATGAGAAATCACCATTTTTTAAGACACCAGTTATAACTGATTCATGCAAGAATCATCAACAGATGTTAAAGCCATGTGAAATGTTGCTAGGGAATAGGTCATTTACAAGATCTCAAAGTACAACCTCATATATTACTTATTAATTACAAAGACAAATATGGAAGATATCTTCTGGATCAAGTGATCACACTTAACATCTCCAATAATGAGGCAAACTGATAACCATGTGCCTCATGATGTGACGCACTGAGGACAAACATCCCTATGTAAGCATACTTGACCAAATTGTTTACCATGAATGTAATTATGGAGAAATAATGAGACAAATGCAAAATGAGGAGCACTCTGTAAAACAACTGGTTTGGACTTACCAAAATGTTAATGAAATAAAAGTTTTTAAAGTGTAGGGTGGGTCTGTTCTAGATTTAAAATGATTGGAAGATATGACAAATAAATGTAACACATGATCCTTGATTGGACCCTACAGAAAAGAACTTACAGAGGACATTATTGGGATAATAGTTTGGGAAATTTGAATACAGTCTGTATATTAAATACTAGTATTATATCAGTGATAAATTCTCTGAGTTTTAAAATTATACTGTGTTTATATAGGAGAAGGTCCTTGTTCTTAAAGAGATACCCAGTGTTTAGGAGAGAAATATTACAAATCAGCAACAAAGACTCAGAAAAGAGAAAGAAAAGGATAGATGAAAAAGAGAGAATACAGCAAATATGACATAATGTTAACCATTAGAGCATCTAGGTGAGGAGCTTGGGTGTTCACTGTAATTTTATGATGATAATTCTGTAGATTTGAAATTTCCCAAAACAAGAAATTAGAGCAAATAAAAATGTGGTAATGAGTTCCTTGTACCTTCAACAATAAAAAGGACAAAATGGGTAACTAAAAATAATTGATCAACTCCTTAGATAAAGGTATTAACTACCAAAATTTCAGTCTTGCTTTAACTCAATCCAAATGGTTAAATTGCTATATAAGATAACCTATAAAGCATTTTAGGTGATTTTAATCAACTTCTCTAAAATGTGACAACTCAGAAAATTAAAATGATGCATTTATATACTTGTACAAAATCTGATGTGATATTTTATAATTGGACTACATTCAAAAGAAAAGCATGAAATTGTTTAGCAGCTACTTCAGCCTAGTCATCTGTTTAATGCAAGTAATTTTTCCAAATGAAGATCTTGCTTCCTGTACAACAGTAATTTAACAGTGCCCACCAAAAGTAATATAAAATGTGATTTACAAAGTTTCATTAGAGTTATTCATTTTTCTGCTGCTTTGTGTGAATTTAACACCTATAGATTTTTCTGCAAAATTTTCATATCTGATAAATAAGAGAAATGGATCATTATAAATAGGTATCTATCAGAGACAACTGACACGTAATGTTGTTTCATATCCTGATAGCCATTTGTATATTATGTTCATTCAATAATGAAATAGGTCATGGGCAGATTTCATTAGATTTTTAAGTGTAAAAATGGCCTGTAACTGTTCACATCCTCAAACATTACTAAAGATAAAATCATGCCAGAACTATTCAAGGAATGAAATTCTTATAGATATTGAGTTCATAGTAACCAGATTGTCATTAAATGATGTAAGGGTACCAGGATTGATTAAAATACTACTTTGCTATCAGAAGCTGTAATCAACCAAAAGTTATCTGTATCAGTTCTCCTCATCATAAAATAAGGGTTCATTTCTGCAAGGAAGCATAGCTATGGTAGGAACCCTGTTAAAAACATAACTACAGCAGAGAGGTGACTAGATATCAGTACCAAATTCCTAACAGTGGTTTTCATTACAGTTATAGGAGTATAGGTTTTTTTTTTTACATTCTAACTCCATCATCCAGTTTTCTGAAATGTACTGTATACTCTTAGAATGAACATAACAAATTTGAAAAATATTTGCTTTAAATCTCCTATTTGGTTTAAAATATTTATTTTAAAAGAAACATGGCCTTTTGTATGTAAACATTTAGTACTGCTTAAAAAAAATAACAGCCAAATTCCTACTGCCATAAATCTTAAAATACTACTCCAGAAGCTTTCCCCTTACTGTATTTGGGTGGCCTTAGTTTGGAAGTAGTTACTGAACACTTAATTTGTAAATCATATACAATATATAGATGGAGAAAATAGTTCAAATCAAATGAGAAAAGCATACCATGCTGTGTGATTTAAAATGCAGGTATTTTAATATTTAGATGAAAAATTAGAGATAATCCTCATGGTTGCTTGTGTTTTTTTCATAAAAAGGCAACTTCAAATGTAGTCTCTGGCCTAGTGGCCTTCTTAGAAGACCTGAGCTTCTACAAAGGTTATAACCTAACTGGCTTCTAAACTGACACTGAGGAATGAAGGAACAAACACGTGCATGCAGGTGTCACAATACACTAGCAGTAGTTGTGGTTCAGCACTTCCAAAAAACATGCCTTGGGAACTACAATGATCATGGTTTCAATGTGTAGTGTGTTTTGTAGTTTACAAAGTACTTCATCGCTCTATTAGAATGGCATGGTATATAAAAACGAAGAGACTTGGGCTCATGCAAATGCTGAGTGTTTTATCCCTAACTCACTCCGCCAGTAAGAGATAGAGCCATCAGCCAAACCCCAGGTCTTCTAAGTCCAAGCACTGTAATTTTCCCTAGGTGATAATTTATGCTATAAACAACAATTTCATGTGTTGGTTCCTCTATAGGTGTGATTCACTCTGTACACTAGCTGTGAGCCAAAACAATAGGGAGAAAAACTCCAAGTGAACATCCGGAAGGTTTCTAACTGGTGTGATGCAGTTTTTGAAGTTTCCCAGAGAATGGAAGAAAATGGGATGTGGGGTGGGGTGGGGTCCTTCTCAGTATTTTTTTAGTCACATCTGCACAGAAAAATCACAACAGCAGTTATCAATAGCAGCATCGCCACTAAAACTAAGGAACTGCACACACACATACATACAAACAGACTGAGTAAAATGAAAATAAAAGCATTCGATTAGAAGTATCATCAATTAGCACTTATGGTTCTGAGGCCCCAAACTGTACAGTCCCAAGCCAATTAAAAAAAGGCATGACTATAAGGAAAAGTTAAAGCAAGTGGGAGAAGAAGTAGTTGAAGGACCACTTAAATCTAAGAGAGATTGCATGGTCGATGATGGACAATCATTCTCAGTGGAAGTGGGAAACATAGCAAGAGAAAAGGGGCCTTGAACTGCCACAGGAGAAATTTAGTTTATTCTTGAAAAAAATAAGCTTTTAAGATACCAGATTATATTTTCCAATGGAAGAAGACTTCTGTTCTTGACAAGCACTATAAAAGCTTTTAGATTTCATTTATATACAGTTCAGAGTCAGAGGACTTGTGAATATGTAGAGACTGAACAAAAGAATGTTTATTTTATGACTGTTAATAGTCTAGCATATTTTTATTTTTAAAGATTTTATTTATTTATTTTTAGAAAGGGGGGGAGGGAGAGAGGGAGAAAGAGAGGCAGAGAAACATCAATGTGTGGTTGCCTCTCGCATGCCCCCAACTGGGGACCTGGCCCACAACCCAGGCATGTGCCCTGACTGGAAATCGAACCAGTGACCCTTTGGTTCACAGGCCAGTGCTCAATCCACTGAGCTACAACAGCCAGGGCTAGCCTAGTGTATTTTTAAATGTCTAAGGAATATTCAGACACAGTCCTTGCCCTGTGACAGCTTATATGCATTTTAATTCAACAGTAATAATTAAACAAAATTAATATTTAATTGAAATCATTTATAAAAAGCAAGCGCGCACACTAAAAAGTGAACAGCAATGATATAAACCTTGAAGAGGCACAGTGTTTAATCTATTTTAGACACAGGGAAAATGGCTTAAAAGGAACTAAAGGCCATTGCTAAAAATGGGATTTTTAAAATATTTGTTTGGTTCATAAAGCAGCAGTATCTCTTTCCTCACATTTAACTTCCTCAGTATGTCCTGTTTACATGAGTTCACGATACCTGTTTGTGAATTCCTGCTATTAGAACACATACACCGTGTTTGTGCAGTCCTTTTTGTCCCATAAAGCAACATGTGCAGAGAAGTCTGTAATTCTCCATGATAGCGTAGTAGCTTTCCCACAAGCAGGGTTCTATCTACATGTCAATGTGACTATCTGCAGGCTCCAACTGGTAAAAGATAACAATCACCTTGGTGAAGGACTAAATAATAACAATGTTAAAAAAAGGTAAACACCCATGGTGATGATCATTATCCACAACTTCCTGGAATCCACCAAATTCTTAGGTTTGGGACAAGAAGCCAAGCTCTGAGGTCACTCTGACTGGATTCAAATTCTGGGAGAATGCTTATTGTGCAACCCCGGGCAATATACTTGCTTCCCTAAGCCTCATTTTTCTCAGCTCTAATATGGGGGTGATAATTGTTATGAGGCTTAAGTTACCTTTTACATGGAATTTGCTTACCAGTCATAGGCACTTAGTGCCCTTTTAGATAATTTTGAGGAAAAGTCTCAGTTCTCTTAAAATGTCTGTTTTCAAACATAGAGAAACCTATGACAATTTAAATTTGAGAGGATAGACAGATGGATAAATAGATACACACACAAAAAAAAATATCTAGGATGCAGTTTCCAATCACGGTTTGTAAAAGAGCTCTTTGACTGCAAAACCACTCTGCCAAACAACTGTCATCATCAATGAAAATAGATGATTTACCTGAAACAAAGTAGTTACTATACTCGGAGCACAATAATTACACTGCACAAGCAATTATTTCCTTAAATCACAAGTTCATTGAAGAAAGGAGCCATGACAGAATAGTACAAACTTACAAATAGGTCAGCATAACAACTGAACTCAGAAAGCTTTTTGTATCTTTTTAATTGATGCTCTTAAAGTGCACTTATGTTTTCTTTACTGTTTTGATTGGTAACTGTGGTTGCAATTATAATTGCATATGCAATTAATTTAGTAATCCTGGTATCTGAACTATGATGACCAAGGCAAAAACATTTACCTTAAATATTACTAGTCACATGACAGTTATTTTGAGATGAAGGCCCACAAAGCACTTCATACAAGCATATTAACTGGATACTAATTCAAATTATAAATATCTGTTGACCACTGATGAGAAACACCTTGGCTAGCACATACTACTAAAAAAAAAATTCCACGTGACAAGGCCGGACCCCAGGAATATGGGAATGGAGGCAATGTCTTCCTGAAAAACTGATACACAAACCTATAGAAATCCATGTAATATGTAACTGAAATGAGAAAATATGTGAAAGGGTTTTGAAAATTCTAAACCACTTTAAAAGTCTAAGGTGACATTTTAAAGATGATACTATTCTGCCCTTATCCCATTCCATGGAGCCAATTCTCATTCGACCAAATAGGCCTTTCCTAACAGATAAGCTGATAAAAGAAACTTAATTAACTACAATGGGAAATGGAATAAAATATGTAAGAAAAAGCCCAAAATTCGATACATAGTAAGTTAACTCCTTAATATTGATTCTAATCTTATTGTTTCCACTTTCTCTCGGGCTGCCCAGACTACCTGGATCAAGTAAGCAGTGCATCATAAAAAATTTCCCTGTGGCATGCATGCCACTGTAAGTTTTGTAATGGCAACAGCAACCTTTGCACGGAGCTCTTAAAAGATACATAGTACAGAGACTATATACCTTAACAACAAAAGCGAACACACACATGCCCACTTATCATATAATTATCTCATACTATATGGCCAATCACAATTTTTGCCATAGTTAAAAAGTAAAAAACCAAAATCACTGCAATATGAAATAATGGCTGTACTCATTTTAAATGTCTTAAATCAAGCATCAGATTTCAAATGTATTCTCTCACCTTATTATACACACAGAGAAATCTATCCTCAATAGAAATGTTAACATGATCACAATCAAAGTACAAAGAAAATAAATTTGCAGTGTAGAATCCAACATGAAAAGTACATCTTTTTGTTTCTAGTATCAGGATATATTATAAAACATAACTATCTCATTCTCACAAATATTAATGTAATCAATTTACAAAATATATGTCTAAACAGAAAGTAAATATTCACACTGTCTTTCACATGCTTTTAAATGCTCAAAATGAGATGACTTGCTAATATTTTATAATGTATATTGTCTTAGCATTCCTTAAACAATGACTCTAATTTGGCATGATGAAATAATATAATTAATGACAATGCACCAGAAAGAGGGACTGATAAGAAATTGTTCTAATAATAGATAGAACAGGTAAATAATAAAACCTTTCAAGACATATGTAGATACTCTGATTCAAAACAAGTATAATATATGAGCTGCTTTGAAGTATTAAAACATAAGGAAATGGAAAGGTAGCTACTCCCTGTACATAATGAATGTGAAATTAGAAAAGACCGAAACTGGAACTTTAATAGTGCTTGTGCTATTTTTGAAAAATCACTTATAATATACCATCATTAAACAGTCTGAGGTTTTATTTTCATCTGCTGATCAAATGAGTTCTACTAGTTAAAAATAATTGCAGTGATTATTTTATTCTGACTGAATTTAGATTTAACAAAATTGTTACTATGATAAAACTAAATATTTTACAGTAGCAATGATCCTACAATTTCTAAACCAGTAAGAAAAAAGCAATCGGATTGTAGAGCAAGAAAGCCATGTTTTATTGTGAAGCAGTCACTTCGACCTTCAGTAATCAATGTTTTGTCTCCCCCTTCTGGACTATACATTTAAAAAAAAAATTAAAGATTTTATTTCTTTACCTTTAGAGGGGAAGGGAAGGAGAGAGGGAGAGAAATATCAATGTACGGTTGCCTCTCATGCATCCCCTGCTGGGAACTGGCCTGCAAACCCAGGCATGTGCCCTGAGTGGGAATCGAATCGAACTGCGGTTGTTTGGTTCGCAGGCCCACGATCAATCCATTGAGCTACACCAGCCAGGGCTAGACTATACAATTTTTTTAAAGGGAAATACGATTTGATTTTATGATTATTCAGTCTTTCAGGATTATTCAAATAATTGGTCTGATATAAATTTAACAATAATGAAGTAATAATCAAGACACTATTTGAAGCAGTAAACTAATAAAACTTCAATTTAACAATGCAATAGCAGCTTCACAACCCACAAATACATACCATCACACTTAATGGTATTTTATGACTATTATGATTACTAGTGGCTTATAACAAGGAATACATCAGTAGCATTTTGAAGTTATTATTTTGAGCTTGGCCATACACTTATACTTTTAACAAGAACTTTCTTTCAGTCTGATCTTCACCAGCCAGCGCAAACAAATTCATTTCGCTCAAAAAGGTTCTGCAATAGTCACTCAATCAGGGCCCCTGATTCCCATGCCCCAATTATGGCCAAGAAACATACATCTGTATCTAACGTCCACCTACAATGGGGTTGTCCTTTTGATTCACATTATTTAGAAACACAGCAAAAGGTACAAATGTGACATATCGATTATGTAAAATGGTTTATTATCTGGCGAACAATGCTCCTGGCCAACAAAATAACCAGCTCTTTTCTGTCAGTGTCCATTGAGCCAACTAGAAGTGCACATGGCCTTCACTTCCTAGTACAGATACTGAGGTTTTTGTTTATAAACTGGTAAATGGTATTAGGATGATAAACAACATTATGTTTGGCAGCAATGTGCTGAGAGCATATTTAAACTAGTAAAAGCCAGAGACTGAAACAGAGAATCAAACTATTAAATTCTACTCTTAATGGTACCAGTGCTAAGGAAATGTTCTTTCATGGTGATAACTTTTTTCCTGTTTTTGTGACGTTACTAAATTTCCCCCTGATTGGCATGTCTACCAGAACTCATCATCTTTTCCTCCAAAATCAGTCTTGCTCCTGACTTCCCTATGAATGCTAAAGTCACCATCATGTCCATCACTCATGCTTGAAATTTCAGTCATTACTGATTCACACACATCTCCTTTGCCTTTTTAATCATTTGCTGAGGCTGAGATATTCTACTTTTACAATCTCTCTTCCCCATCCACACCTGCCATTAAGTTTTTAGTAACCACTCTCCAGTTCAGGGTCTTATTAATCAAACTACTTCAACAACCCGCAGTTTGATCTCCCTGCCCTAGTCTCTAACCTTTCCAATTTTCACTGCTCCATTAATCTTCCCCAAATACAGCTCAGATTTCATCATTCTGTTGCTCAAAACCTTCCAGGATTCCTCACAACTCCTCAGCATATTCCTTCAAAAATGACCTTAAACCGCCTTTCCAAATGTACAACCCACTACTATGGTTAATCTATATTTTTAGTCACCTTCACTAGCTCCTGGGTTGGTTACTAAAAACCACTTCCCAAGGTTCACCCCACTCCAGCCACAGTGACCTCTTTTTCTATTCTTCAAATACTCATAGCACTCTCCTCACTCAGAGCCATGGTACTTAATGTTTTCTCTGCCTATAAACCTCTTCCTTAGATATTTGCATGGATCTTCCCAATTTAATTTATGTTTCCATTCCATTTGCTGAGAGAGCTCACTTACTTAATAGCACACCCCTGATCACAGTTTTCTCCTCATGTTTATCCCCCGCTTTATAGCACTTACCACTCCCTGCCATTATAATTGATATGTATGTGTCTTACTGTTCATCTCCCCAGCTAGAATGTAAGTTCCATGAGGAAATTAACTATATGATTCATCACTTGAGTACCTAGAATAGTGCTTGGCATATAATAGGTAACCAGTAAGTTTTTGTTCAATAAAGGAATGAAACTGTGGCTGGAGAGGTTAACAAAGTCACAGCAAATGAATGAATACTGAATCAGGGGTTCAAACTAAGGTCTTTCTGATGCCAAAATAAATATCACCCCCCAAAAATCCTACTTCTGCACTAGGCACTCAAATATTTATGTCATTAAATTACCTTATATTTAACATTGTAAGGTCTGCTTATTGTAATTCTATTTTCCAATTACCATATGTAATCATGTCAATTCTTTGTTTTCCTCCACAGAAGAATAGTGATTTTTCCACCTGTGGATAAATTATTCCTAGCTTCCAGTGAAAATCAAATCAATCATTTTTACTGTTTTCTAAATCTGCTTTATGCAATGTGTTACTAAATAAGAAGTATTTATTTTGGTTCAAAAACTTGTACAACAGTTATTTAGAACTAGAAACCATTAAAAAAGCCATTCAGTTCTTTCTATCTCTACCCTACTCCAAATTCTCTTTTGCTAATTTTAAGATAGCTACAGGAAGATATTTTATCATTTCCCTTTATAGATGGTATCCATAACAAATAGTATTAAATTTTTTAAATAACATCGTCAATATTATCTTGAGACCACATATAATTTTCTCAAAGCCCATCAACAATCTATACCACAAAACACATAGCTCCCAATAAATAGGTGAAGTATTCTCCTTTTTCCATCCAGCTAAATCCTCCCACCTTCTTGACCCAGAATAAATGCTATCAAATAGCACATACTTTGAATACTTCACTAAAAAAAATACTAGCTCATACTCTAATTTTACTGTGTCATCTTCTTGTTACGTTTTTCATACCAAGTATTTTGAAGAATTAAATACATTTAACAAAAAATACAATTCAGAAATTCTATTCACAACCCTCTTTATATGTTAAATATATTAAAATATAAAAAATAAACTCCAAGAGCATCCTGATTTTACATTGTTATCCCCATATTATGAATGGGAAGACTAAAGTTCAGAGAGTTTAAGTAAATTATCTAAGGTCACAGAGCTTGTATGCAGCAGAGTGGGAATCCAAACCCAGGTCTTTTTGCCTCTAAACCCAGGACCTTTACTAAAATTTTGATCTCTTCAGAGTCTATACTACAGATATAGAAACGCAGACCCACAGGATGACAGTATTATTCAAGGCTTATACATAACTACAATCAGTGATTTTTGTAAAGATTTTTATTACTGTTCAATTACACTTGTCCCCATTTTCCCCCATTACTCTCCCCTGCCCTGACCACCCCACCTCCCACACTCAGCCATTTTCAATTTCTGTGCCACAATAATTTTTAAAACATGCAGTACCTGGCTGTTTTAGTCAGGGCACTGACCTCTTTTCCCTTAGATTGCCCCCCCACACACACAAAAAAAAAAGACAACCGCCAACACGATAGCCACCCACTGTGAATGAATCGAAATTATACCTCATTTTTGTCAGTTTGGCAAACAATATGTTTTTGGTGTGCTACAGAATTTTGCTAATTAGTTTATGAGTGCCATGAGATGAAAAAGGTTCAAAATCACTGCTATAAAGTAAAGTCAGAGTATTATAAGAGAAGCCCTTAAGGAACATATAATGTAATAGAAACTATAAGATAAGTAGAAAGTGATTCCATATGACATTAAAAAAAGTGCTTACAGAAATTCAGATAAATTATTAAGTAGAAATCTGGGTGGGGGAAGGGTAAGAATCAGGACAGGTTTCATAGAAGAGCTGTAGAGGATGGACAGAATGTTCACAAAGGAAAGAAAACGTTCTGTGCAAAAAAAAAAAAAAAAAGTCAGATGAGCAATGTCAGAAGCAAGACTACGTGAGGATAAGAGGCTTGTTATTTTCATGTAACAGGCAGTTTTCCAGTCTGATTTTTAAAGTAAAATGTATAAAGGAGAATAGTGAAATGTAAAATGGATGATAGTTCAAGAGCAGAAAGGACTCAAATGCCTCCATTTCTGCTTCTAATCAATACCGAATAGACAAAAGAAAGACAGGGTCATGCAGACCTAGTTCATTACATATTTCATCTTTCCCATTTCAATCTGGTTTTCACATCACTCATTTTGTAATTTCCAGGCAACTGTGATACTTAAAGTGGTTATTCTAGAAATTCTTCTCTCTGGAACACTTCTATGAAATTCTTATTTGCCCATTTTATCAATGAACACTTCTCACCTTTTGAAGATTAATGAGACCATGAAAAATAAGCCATTTTTAACTGACTTTAACCAAAGTAATTTTAAATACTGTTTTTCTGCTCCTCTCTCTAATCTCAAAACAACAATGAAAAACTCCTCTATTTAAGGAACCCTCCCACCTAAACCTCTAGAACTACTCCCTCCTCATCACTTCCTCTAGAAGCTGATTCCTATAGTTTCCTCTATTTATTGCAGGATTTGTAAACTCCATTGTGAGAAGAAGCAAGTCATAGATAAGACAATGGGTATGAAATAATTTAAACTGCAGATCAATCATAACACTTATCTCATTATACTTACTTTCTGAAATTTTTCCCGTGGCTGGTGGCTGCCGCATTGCAAGTTTTAATACATTGCATCTTCAGGCCCTGACTTCATTGTGTTTACCTGTCTATATTCCCCATTAGACCTAATATTTTGAGGGCAGGAGCATAATTAAATGGATATTATGATATTTCATGTTGTCCTGCAGTTCCCTTAAACACTTTGTTCTTTCTAAGTCTTTTTTCCTTTTCTTGCTCTTTCTGGGAGTTGTTTTCTACTGTGTCCTCCAGCTCACAGATTTGACCCTCTGCTTCATCTACCCTGCTTTTGATTCCTTCTACTCTGTTCTTTAATATTCAAAAATTGTATTATTCATTTCTCCTTGGCCCTTGTTGATTGTCTCTATGTCCTTTTTCATGCTGATATAGTTTGTAGTAAGTTCCTTGTAGCTTCCCTGCAATTTCTGGTAGTTCTCAGTGAGTTCATTGAGCTGCCTTATAACCATTGTTTTGAACTCAGTATTTGAGAGCTGACTTGCCTCTATTTCATTTAGCACTGTTTCTGAGAATTCCTCCTTTCCTTTAGATTAGAGGTTGTTTCTTTGCCTCCTATTATTTGGGAGACTCTTCTTGTTTCCTTCTGCTTCTTAAATTGATCTATTTTGACTTCCTGAGTTTGTGAACTTCTATGGGAAGAGGCCTGTGAGATTCAATGGTACAGTCACATTGATCACTTGAACTTGATACTCTTGGGATGCCCTTTATGCCTTTAATGCTGGTTCTCAGGATGTAATTGGGTTTTGATTGTTGTAGGGTCTTTCTTTGGTGGGTCCTTCTCTCCAGCTGGTTGACTGAAGGTCACTCCGCCCACCACATCTTGTATGCTGTTGTACAGGCACTGCTAGAACAAAACCACAAAGCCCAGGAGACAAACCCATACCTGCAAAGTAACTCCCACCAGTAATTGCCCTGTCAACAACAAATGAACCAGTATCAATAAGGGTGTAAAGAGATTAAGACTACTATAAGAAAGGAGAGCAAATATGAGATGACCTAGTGAAAGAAAAATGATTTTGAGAGGATAGAGAGAGGAGCACTAGTAAAAGTAGGAAACCAGAGCAATGCAAAGAGACAAAGTAAAATTTACATCGTAAATAAAAGAGGGAATGAAGAAGGCAGAATGGAGTAAGAGAAGGGAAGCATATTGTATTAGGTTTAAATGGAAATTTTAAAAACTAAAATAAAATTAGAGAAAGAAAAAGGAAACAGAAAGTAAATAAATAATAAAAAATAGGCCCAAGTTGGAGAAAAAGTTCCACCACAGCACTATCAACAACAAATAAGCTAAAATTAATATGGGTGGTATGGGAATAAGAGGGAAAAAAGAAAGAAAAGTTTAAGAGATGTCTAGAGGAAATGAAAGTGATTTTGAAATGATGGAGAGGAAATACTAAGAGTGAGGAACAAAAACTAGGCTAAGACAGGGAAATATTAAAATTTGAGATGAAAAGAAAAAAAGAAAGGGCAGAATGAAAGATAAAAAGGGAAAAAACAGGTTAAGATAAGGGAAAATTAAAATTTTAGACAAAAAGGAGAGGGAAACGGTAAAACTTGAGGTTGAAATACAATAATAGTGAAGTTCTGGAGATCAAATTGAAAACAATGCAATAACAACTACCCTATCCACAACCAACAAGCAGAGAGTGCTGAAGGTAAAGAGAGAATGTGGCTCTTTTAAGAGCAGGAAAAAGAATGTGAGGTGACCATTGACAAGAAAATTGGTTTTAAGAGGCTGGACAAGGGAGAAACAGTAAGAGTGCAGAATGGAAATAAGTTATAGCAAGAGAGAAAACAAAATGTGAAATGAAAATAATAAGATGAAAGAAGAAAGTAAGATGTGGTAAGAGAGGGGGAGAGCCAAATATATGAATTGAAATAAACTATAACATAAAACCTAGTGAATATGCACAAACTTGAAGGACAAATGTTAAAAAGCTATGCAGGAAAAAAATATCGCAAATCATGGAAAAGACCATGGTGGATTTTGTCGTGGTAACATCTAGTATTGACCACTGTTTTTTCTTTCTGGATCTGTCTCTGGTGATGTCAGATGTTGACCCTGTCTGACCTTAGGCAGCCTATCTGAGACTATTAGGGATCTACTGCCTGTGGCTGATTCCTTCAATTGTTAATCTAGTCACTCTGCACTCAGCAGTCAGGCTTAAGCACCATACAGTAAGGCAGAATCCCTTCTGGGGTTGAGGCTATTGTTTCCAGTTTTGCTGCTGCCCCTCAGAGGGGAGTGGTCTGCCTGAGCAGGATGGTTGCTGCAGTATGGGGGGATGACTCAGCACTGGGATCCCTGTGGCTAGGCTCTCAGTTCTATCCCCAAAGCTTCTTTCCCCAGTCTCTCCTCAGGTGTCTCTCACCCACTCCACCCTGCCCCCTTTGCCAGAGAGCAGGGTAAGTGGCTGCAAATGAAAATTTATGTGTTGGCCCTTTAAACAGCTCTTTGCATCTCCAGCTGCCCACCTCTGGCAGAGAGCAACCCTGCCACTTTTCACAACTGGATGTTATCTGTGTACTTTTAGGACTCTGGTGCTCTAGGCTAGGGATCCCGGCTTAGGGTTTAGGCCTTACATATCTCAGAGGGTTCCAAGTGGCCATTTAAACACCTCTCTGGCATTCAGTGGCTGCCTGTGGATGCCTGGTCAGCCCTTTTGCATCTCCACCATACTCCCTACCAGTTACATTTTGCTGAAGCTGTTTATTCTGTCTGTTCGTGGTTATCAGGCTTCTCTCCCACTATTGTTCAGTTGTTTATTCCACATAATTTCTCCACAACTTAGTTGTAATTCCAATTTAGTTATTGGTCCTGGGAGGAGATTAGTGTAATTTCCACTCACTCCTCTGCCATCTCAGATCTCTCGCATTCTGATACACTTTCAAGATTGAGAACCATTAGCCTAATCCAGCCTACCTACCACTATCAAATTTATGTTTCTTAAACCCTGCTTAACTGATCTCAAACTAATTTCTAATAGTCTGCCTGTACTTCAATATCCTCCTACCACTTGACTTTTTATTCTTTCCAATGTATATTCTTTGTTTCAGCAAAATCAACCTCATCTCTTACTTTCCTGTTCCCCACGCCACTCCCCAAACACAATTTGGTTCTTTCTTCAAGCCTTTGCATTGAATATTCCCAAATCTGGGAGCTTCTCCATAGTTTCCTCTCCCTAGTCAAATCCCAGCCATCATAACTAACAATTCTTGTAAACCCAGTTAAGTCCAGAAATATTCATGGAGTTTTCTCTAATTACTCTAAGACTACTTCTCTCTCCTGCTTATGAAATCCTATTATGGTATGTCCTCACTTAATATCATCAATAGGTTCTTGGAATTTGCAACTTTAAGTGATACAACATATAACAAAACTAATTTTACCACAGTCTAATAGATAGAAACAAGAGTTAAGTTCCTGTAGCATCTCATCAATGTTACAATGAAATGATGCTGAATGAAATAATGTTATTCAAGGACCTGCTGTACACCTAAAATCAGCACGCATAATATAATGTTTGATTATTTCAACATATATTATTGAAACTACGAAGTCTTATCTGATTCTTATTTTCCAGTTATCAGTGCACCTAGCACAGCTCTTGGTGCATAATAAACACTAAAGAAATATGTGCTAATTTTTTAAATTATCCCAAAAGCCTGGTGGATTTTTCCCCCAAAATGTCACATTGAATTGAAAAAAACAGAAAAGAAAAAGTTTTTAAAGCAAGAGGAATATGAAATATATTCATTATTCTAGATACTACAGTACATGGTGATATTAAAGATGTTTCCCGATATAGACTGCTTAACCATAAAGGCAAGGTAATTACAAATACCTCTTAATTACAATACAGGCCATTTTGCTGTGTCATGTAATTATAACACCGAAATACACTGCCTTGAATATAACAACTTTAAAAGACAAGTGAGTCTTAAAAGATAATGTAATATAATCATTTCAATTTATCCATTTAGTAACTGAACCAGAGTGAAATTGCACAACTTTCCCAAACTCACAGAGCCGATCAGTAGTACCCAATGAAGACAATCACCTAGGCCTCCTGACTGAATATGAAGGGTTGTTTTCACTATGCTATGTGCTAGTAATACTAAAATCAAAGTGAGATATTTGAAAACGCATTCCTGTTAGCATAAACCAATATTTTGGGAGTCTCTCCCTACCTTCCAAAGAAACTGAGGTAAAACATGCAATTTCATCAGAATCATAGACTGACTTAAGCACAATTCCAAAAAAAAGTAAAATTGTCTAAGACAAGGTATACAAACATGTTATAGTTCTAAAACATTTCCCAAGACCACAGGAAAAATACTTATCATAGTTAAATTCTAATCAGCTGATCTCAATACTCATCTCACTGCACTGGTAAAATACACGTCAAAAGAATAAATGGACATACAAAATACTAAATGAAAAAGTCACTCAATTCCAAAAAGCACAAATTCACATCTAAGGTCAAAACACATCTTTTGTACTCACCGTAACTTTACTTCCAACTATCTGTATGCAGTGGTCAACGGAGAGTGGTTATGGTGTAAAAAAAAAAAAAAAAGACAAATATCAACAGTATTAGTAATTAGAAGATTTTCACAGAAGTGTTTAGTAAATTAGTAAATAGTTAATTCTATATATGCTTTTAACACTTTAGATCTAGAGACTAAAACAAATACGTCAGTATTAATTTCTACCACATTTCAAAAATGTACAGTCTGTAGAATAAGGTTTCTCAAAGTAAAAGATTATTACAATTTGAGAATTTTTTAAATGTACTATAATGGAATTCTCATACATAGCAATCTAAATATCAAGTAATGCAAGACTAAGTGTAATTAGGCATCAGATATTTTACCAGCCCACAGCCCCTCAAAAAATTATCAATAGAAAATAATTTTTTCCAAATACTGCATTTTTTCTTTCCCTATTATAAGCATACTGTTAAGTTTGAAATAAAGTACTTTGGAATATATATGTTGCATTCAACAAACTCATGTATTAAGAAATTAACTTTAGGGGATGTTTTATATTTTTTATAAATTTAACATATTTTATATTAGATTTGAAAATTACAATAAAAATAGATTGCTTATAATTCTAGTTTTCTAGGTTATCCTAGAATTTCTATTATAACATCAGAGTTTTCCATATAATGTAATGAAATAGAAGCATTTTATATCTAAACATGCAGATATTCATAAAGAGGAAACAGTTCAAAATTGTAACTTCAATTGAGCTTGTCATAATAGATAAGAGATGAGAGACTTTTTGAGAGGCAGATTTGTGTTTCAAAAAGCAAAAAGTAAAATCACAGTTTTAAACATAATTTTATTGTATCAGATTTCTACACTTGAATTATCAAACAATCTAATCCACAATCTAAAACCATTAATCTGATAACAGTTATTATCAGTGTGTTCTATTTTTCAGCTAGTACTTTAAAAATAAAAACCATATATAATTGAGATCCCAGTAAGAATCCTAAATTGAACAGGATACCACAAGATACAAAAAGATAATGACAGTTTCCAAGTAAGTTATTTCAGAGGAATCCATGAATCTCCAAATAGAGAAGCAGCATTCTTAAATATTCACTTGACAGACTATTTATAGGCAGTGATTATTTAGTTGAATAAAAGCCTCTTTTGATGCCATTAACAGTCTTCTGAATTGAAAGATATGCTATTGACCTAAATTATTTCCTCCCACCAAAAAGACAAAGGTCTTATTTGTCCCTTGTTTATTTAGCACTGACATGAGACTAAAAAAAAAGAATGCCAGCCTGTCTTAACAATTAAGGCAGGTTTATACCCAGTGAAATGACCAGAATATGGCCCATTTAATGATTCATTCGGATTGCAAAATGACTGCGTTTAGCTAAAGCACATACAGCAAACAGATTAGACTGGCAGAAGGAAGCTAAGAAAAACTGGTTTGGTCATGTTTGGATTCATCTGTTTCAGCAAATGCAGGCCATGCCTGGAATAGAAGTCCTGAAAAAGAAAATATCTGATAATGGCTAAAGCAAAGCCAAAATACATGTATACAAACACATACACAGATATACTGAAACTCTAACTGCTTATTATATAGATCAATCTAAAAAATTTATAGATATGTTTGGTATCACTAGTTGAAATTGTTTCCTATTTAGATTTTTTTCGAATCAATGACACCTCTCAAGGGCTTGTGTGTCTTTAAAAATATAATTTTACATATTTTAAAATGTCAACTTCAAAGATCGTGATTTAAGTTATAAATAAACTGGTTTCCCTAATATTCTAATAAGGACACTGGCATGCAGCAAACTAAGGTCAGGATTTCAGTGACTAATTTTCCCTCATAACCATCTATATAAGATGTTCTGACACGATATGCAAGATGCCCTCTAATCAATATGACAACGTTTGCAATATTAACAAACCCTGGTTTTCCATTTCTGAAAACATATATTATTGCTTAAAATATGGGCTCTTCCAGGTTACTTTTGGCTAAATGACTACATGTAGCAACTACGCTAGGTCAGGTCAGAACCACACTTAGTACCATAAGCAAAAAGGTTCTTCTCTGCTCCCTTATTTAACATTCATTCATCACTGACAGTTACTCAAGCTACTTCTTCCTTTGATATTCATACAATTTAGCATTCTCTATTGTGGGACTTGAAAAGAGAAAAACTAAGCAATAGTTTTCATTATCTTTTAATTTCCTTTATATTCTCTTATTGCATGCTAATTTTAGCAACGTTAATTACACAACAATACTCTGTCCTTTGCTTTAGAAACAGATTTTGAGCACATACCTATGTAGAGTTTCATTTTGCTTTACTGTCCTTATAGGAACTCAGGAGGCTGATGAACATTTTTTACTGAGTGCATATTTTCTTTTTCAATTCCATATAAAATGACTAATGCAGGTGTTAAAGGGGGAAATGTAGAATTTATGTTTCAATTTAACAGTAATTCTCACATGCTTTACATGTGACTTTAAAATATGTTTCCACCAGGGACTCTAAGCCCTTAACTTTGTTTTTACTTCAAGATACAAGTTTTGACTACTTATAAATCATTTTCATAAAGATGTAGTTACAATCCTATCTGCTTTAAATGAGAAAATATTTTAATCAGTGTATCAATATAATGAAAAGCTAAACATAAAAAATATAAGATAAAAATATATAAGATATACAAGCAAGATGGAAACCTTGGTTACACACAGGTGAATGGCCATACGTTGGGTTATGATTTATGTAAATTTTACTGTCATAATCATGAAGAGGTCAAAAGAGGAGAGGATTGTTTGTCACTGAATGACATCCCTGTCACCTTCAAAAAGAAATTACATAAGCAATTTTTTTTGCTTTAACAACAGAAAACACAGTACTAATTAATGTCTCCCCAAGGTCAGGAAGCTTAACACATGCTTATTAACATGCTTTCTTTCATCATAATATTTGCTCCATGAAAAATATTATGAAATAAAATGTCTAATCTTGAACTCTAATGAAAGGCTGTACATGTGTCAGGTGCTCATATGTATGTTAAATGAAACAAAGATCAT
Organism: Carollia perspicillata; assembly: GCA_004027735.1. Classification (NCBI taxonomy): domain Eukaryota; kingdom Metazoa; phylum Chordata; class Mammalia; order Chiroptera; family Phyllostomidae; genus Carollia; species Carollia perspicillata. The sequence continues at coordinate 5,106 of PVKM010000840.1, read as the reverse complement.
ACAATAAAGAGTTATGGTACTGATTTTGAGGTTAACGCCTTAGGCAGAATTTTCAATGTCTTTTTAGGAATGTTCCATTTTCATTTTTTGAATAAAACAATTCAGGAGAGCTCATCCCACATTTGCCCAAATTTTAGCATTTTAATCTGAAAAATGAGTATATAACTTAAAGTGTGCTTTTCTTTGGTCCTTTGAAAAGGAAACAATATGAGAATAAATGAAAACATGTTCTACATAGCAATAGAGTGAAAATCTAAAGGTGAAGAGAAGAGCTTCATATAATCTTCATTACATTCAGCCCCACTTCCACAAACAAAAACAGTAAGTGAGCCAGAAACACTAATAAACTCATCTCATTAAAAACATGACATGATTATTCATACATTATTATCTGTACTTTGCAGTCAGATCTGGTTATATAGATTTACTGCTGTATTTGCCTTTAGGTGTTTGAAAACTAACATTGAATATACACCCTGCATTTTCCTAAAGCATTTTATTGTGAACAATAACTTGAGTGCAAAATGCGGAGAGATTCATCAGAATTTCAAAGTAAAACCCTGTGTATCATCTAATTCCATTGAAAACAACGCTCATGGCAAATTTCACTTATCACTCGAAACATATTTCTGCCCTTGGATACCAGAAGCAAATTAAAAAACATGCTGTTGTTCTGCTCTGGCAGAGCTGCAATGCGTTATGTTTAAACAGTTCAGCATTCAGAGTTAGCTGGCTTAAAGTATAATATGAAATAAATACGATCATAGAATTAGGGCAAAATGCATCAGGAATTGCCACTGCAATTACTGCAATGAAATAAAATTAACAGGATAGCCAAATAATTTTAGAATATTTTTTCCAATGAATATATATTTCCTTCTTCATTGAACTTTTTAAATGTAAAATGTGCATGTTTTCAATGTAAATGTGCATCTATATACATTATTTATACATACACACATACAGACTGCATAAAATATCACTGCATGTCTGTGTGTATACATACACATATAATAGATACATACATACACACACATAGCAATTTTATGATCTCTACTAAGAAAATGTTTTTCTTTATAGAAATGTAAACAACATATTTCCCCATTTCAAAAATTCTTTTTTTTTTTTTTTTTTTACAAAATAAAGTCAATCCTGAAGACTATTTTTGGAAGTACCTTAAGATGTGATCAAAGCAACATATTCCCTTAATACACTATGTTTTTCCTTCTGATAAGTCTTTTCAATGAACTCTACTTTCAAATCTTTTGAGACTCACACAGATTGGATTAAAGCTCCTATTAAGTAGCCTTGTTTATACAAATTAAGCTGTACAAGAACAATTATGAGGCAGCTGACATAGTATCACATAAAATAATGAAAAAACTAACAAAATTGCACATTAAAAACATTAAAACATTCATGCCAGCACACACTAGACATGTAGCTTTAATGTAAACTTAGTTTAAGCTTGTGACTAAGCTATAGTTGTGCCTTCTCCCTCAAAATCCAAAGTTTTCATATAACAAGCTATCTAGTAAGTGGAGTAACTGCAAATTGCTATCAATTTTCAGTAAGTGCACAAAACAACCTCCACCCCAAAACTCAATGGAATAACTCAGAGCCTTCTATCTTTAGTCTGTCTTATTTATTAACGGAATTCTAATTACAAACAATTTTGAAATATATACTAAATGTATAAAAACACATGTATAATTTTTTTCTGAATAGTCTCTATGAGTACAATGAGCCAAGAACCTGAAAATCTGAGGTTTGTTTATTTCTAAGCAGATAACACTAAGCTCATTATGTTGGTGCCAGGAAAGCTGACTACTTACAGATTTGGCTGTAGCAGAAATATACTGGACAACCATTTCATGCTTAGTGGTAAAATCTTTGTCTCGTAAAGGAGCTTTGCGTTCTTCATTAAGGTTCATGTCCTCCTGTTAAAAAGAAGATTTATTAGAAGCATTAGCAAATTTCTGCTTAAGAACTTCAAAGTGATTAATAAATATTAATAGTATTAAAATAGTAAGTCATGCTGTGACTAACAACAATCATTATTTTTGTAGATACTTTGCTATTATTTTCCACTCTAGATAACATAATCTTCTATAAAATCTACCATATATTCATGTCTCATATCTGTACCTAGTCAAACAATGAGCACAATGAAAAAATTTTTTAACTATTCTACAGAATAAATTGGCAATTTATAGTAGAGATGTACATCACACAGCCTTAGCAAAGCTCTTTATTTACCCTGATAGCAAAAAATAAACATTCAATAACAAACATAGTTTAGTATTTCGTATATGCTCCCTTAGATCACTATTATTTAGATGAGCAAATATGATTTGTAAATTTAAAGAACATATACATCTATAATATGTCACTGAAGAAAAATTCACGAGAAGCAGCTGGATTTGGGGGGAAAAGCAGAAACATAGTCAGCTGTATCAAGATAACAAAAATCCCTCATTGGAGGGGAAAATGTACAGTTATAAGAACACATTTTAAGGTTCGATAAGCTTTAATTTGGTTGGGAATCTTCCTTTATTTTGTGATACATATGTAACATTTTTCACCAGACAAATCGTTTTTCTTCATTTTGAAACTCATGTTTACCCTTGAAAAATAATAAGCTACTCTTGGGGGTCACCAAGCTGGAAATAATTTCACCTACAGAATGGGTGAAAATGTTTACAAATCATATCTGATTCAGGATTTATATCCTGAATATATAAGAACTCTTATAAGTGAACAATAAACCAATTACAAACGGGCAGAGGATCTGAACAGACGTTTATCTAAAGAAGATATAAAAATGGCCAATAAGTACGTATTCATTATGGAAATGCAATCAGTACTCATTAGGGAAATGCAAACCAAAAGTACAATGAGATAACACTTCATTCCCAGTAGGATGGCTGGGATAAAAAAAAAGATGATAATAAATGTTGGTTTGCATGTGGAGAAACTGAGAATGAGATATGATGCAGCTACTTTGGAAAATGGTCTAGCAGTCCTTCAAAAAGTTACACATAGAGTCACCACATGACCCAACTTATATACCTGAGAAATAAAAACATATGTCTACACAAAAAGCTTGTACATGAATGTTCATAGCAGCATCACCAAAGAGTAGAAAAAGTCCAAATGTCCATCAAATGATAAGTGGATAAACAAATGTAGTATGTCCATATGATATAATGTTCTTTAGTCATAAATAGAAATGAAATACTGATAAATGAGTGAATCAAAAAATTACATTATGAAAGAAGCCAGTCACAAAAGACACATATAATAAGATTCCATTTATGTTAAATGTCCAGAATAGGCAATTCTATAGAGTCAGAAAGTAGAGTAGTGGTTGTCAGGAGCCAGGGAGAAGGGATGGGCAGATTGGAGTATGACTAATGATGGGTATGGTGTTTGTCTTTGAGGTGATAAAAAATGTTCTAAAAGTTACTGTTGTAATGGTTACCTCTTTGAATATACTAAAAAACACACTGAACACTTTTAGAGGGTAGAATCAATATATGTAAATTGTATCTCAATGTTTTAAATTGATTTTTCCTTTTATTCTCTTAGTAATTCTGGCCATTACTGTTTTCCTTTTTTAATTAAGCAAACTATTGAGCAAAGAATAATATTAAAATTATTTTAAAGACTCATGTGAGAATGTGGGAGGAAAAAACAAAGGATTCGTGAAAAGCAATCAAACTACATGTATCAATTGAATAGTAACTTTGCTGAGTCAGAATCTCATGACCTAAATTTTTACCTACTGCAGGGAGTCCTATGATGGTTCCTTCAGTCAATACTTATTAATTTAGCATGTATGTATATGACCACTCCTCTGATCACCTGTATCACTGCTTCTTTCCTATCTTCTCATCTTATTTCTCACTTGTAGGTCACACTTGTTAATGACTTACTTGAAAGCAGAAGACATCTTTTTCCTCTTTTTATCTCTTGTAGGCTGCATTTAGCATTGTTGAATCAAAGTAGAATCAGAGAAATGAAATTGGATAGCACTTTTGATGTAGTGCACAGATACTTATCTATGTTCTGTGTCAATTTCAACTAACAGGGAATTCACAACCACAGCAGGCCACCCATCCCATGTTAGGGTAGTTTAATTTTTGCTAAGGATTTTTTTGGACAACTGGATGTGAATTATGTACAACCAAATAGTAATAGTGCACTAATGTGGCAGGACGGTGTCATTATTTTTTTCCCTCTACTTTCTAAATGTTGAATCACTTATTTACTGGACACATACCATGCACCAGGGCCTATGCTAGGCTGGCAAAGGGAGTGCAATCTTAAAAGTCTGCTAGTACCACAAATTAAATGAACCGTTATTTATGAAGCACTTGGGACAATGCCTGTTAACTAATAAATGCTCTTTCTTAAATGAAAATAAATAATTCATGGTCTAGTATGGAAAATGGAAATATAAAGCAATAATTATAATAGGGCCACAAAAATTATGCTTGGGAAACAGAGGACTGATGGAATGTTCAGAAAAGTCTTCGCCAGGATTTCAGTCTTGAAGGCTGAGAAAAAAATCTTAGTAATGGCAAGAAGAGCAGCTAGGAGACCAGAGTTGTCTGCTGTCGTGTGTACCTGCCCAGCAGCATCTGAACATGCCTGCCACATTTGTCACATCCTCAGTGTCGGTCCTGCCTAACCAAGGAAGAATCTATAAAAACTACATTTGCTAGTCTCCCTTATAACTAGGGTACAGGCATATGGCTGTTTCCACCAATGAAATGCATTGATAGGAGGTGTAGATTCAGAAGGGAACTACGTAAAGAAGCAGTCCACTAGTAAGCCATCCATTTTGCTGGTGTGGTTGGCCACAGAGGTGATATGGTTATTGAACTGATGGCAGCAGCTGCACCTTTTTTTATCATGACAGTTTGACCAAGTGGTTTTGGGGTGGCAACAGCTCCTTAGTTGGACTGTTTTTCAGTTGTGTGGTTCTGGAAGTTATTCCTATAATGATCTGGAGTCCGTTTCTGCAAGCTAGCTGATTCAAGAGCGCTACTTAGTATCTATACATATCTTTTTTTTTTATTTTATTGTTGTTCAAGTACA